>DWJK01002743.1:0-14127 GCA_018248815.1 Croniades pieria auraria
TTGACTTTGATTAGTGTCTTTGATTGTTATACCGTCCTTATGTAGCTATATTGTGTGATTTTCTCGAACTAAAATACGTCATAACCCCAAACCACGTGCTACCTTTTATTCTCCTCGTCCGAATACCCACGTCTGCTAAGAGTCAGACATGAATGACACCAAGGGCTCCTCTGCCGTCCCGTCATATATATTAACGACAGAAACGTAAATATATATAGATGAAGTAATAAGCGAATGAAGATATGATGAGAAGAACTTTGAAAACTGACAATTTTTATACTAAGAAACAAACTGTCAGTGTAGAAATAAACTAAGCAATGGACATCACTGTTTCCTAGTTTAATACTATTTTGTCTAAGAGCGGTATTTAAAATGAAACTTGAGTAATTAATATTTATTTTAAAGGTATACATTTATTATTATTTTATATATAGTAATGTGTAATACATTGTTACATAACACGTTCCGGGATAGTCATCAGGCAAATAATAGTTTTGTCACTGACATCGTATACAATTTCAGTGATGTTTAAAGCAGTGTCAAATGCACTGACATTTGTGGGAATATTCTTCTTACTATCTGAGACAGCGTGGATTTATGTAAAACTTTTTAGTTGCTCTAAACTCATGGGCGAACTGAAGATAGTAATAGTTTTAAGTTGTTTGACTTACTCCTAAGTTTCCACAATATTCTGTGTAAGACACAAAATTTTTTCCAAACAGGACCGACCATCTGAACTTGCGCATTTTCGGGGTCACCTTTATCGCATTTTTATTTTAAAACAGGGATACTTTTTATTGTGAGGAGATTTTTCTAGAGGCATTTTGTATTTACCTACTAGAGCTTAAGATACGCCCAAAGTCATTAAAAGTTTTTCGTGACATAATTTTTTTTAATAAAATTAATTAGTCGAACAACCTACAACGTTACTGCTGTACCTACTTTTGCGGTAGAACAATATTATTATTAAGAATTTTTTTATCTAGCTTGTGAGGTACGGCTGCCGGTTGCAAATGTATACTAGAGATGATAATCACAGATAACAATACCTGACCCTCTTCAAATAGAAGTAGATCAATAGCTGATACTAATGATAAATATACTCATACTAACTTATACTAACAGGACTAACGTAGTAGGATTCCTTAGTCATCTTCTTAATGTCCAACGTCTTCTTACCAACGACTAGAAGACTAATTGGCATTAATTCCTTCTCCAAAGCTATTGGAAATTGTTCCGAGATGTCTATAGACGGAATCGATTACTTGTCATTGCTGAACTCTCGATTGCTACTGTCATTTAAAAGACATTTAAAAAGACAAACTGACTATAATCTAACTTACTATAATAACATTTTATTCCCATATATGATTAAATATTCCGTCTACATTTAAGATATACTATTGATTTGAATTTTTGAAAAATATGATGTACAATGATAGAATGATAGGAAATTACTTTTTACTAATATGACAACACAGTTACATTAAAGCTAAATACCAACTGACTTACGTTTCTCACTTAATAATGTATCGTACAACAGGACAGCAGATAGAGTGACAGAACAATACAAGAGAAGCGTTTCATATGATTTAAACATGTCACGATATGAACCTGTCATGGTGAAAGATGAAATTCTTGTCAGAAAAAGAGTGATGGGAATATAAGTGAATGGTTGTATGAGAGAATAATCAAGGAATAGCGTTATACAATGGAATAAATATGTGGCACTACATATGTATATATATGGTTTAATAGTAAGTAGATATTATTGACTGCCTCCTTGGTCGAGTGGTTACATGCGCGACTGGCGATCGGGAAGTCCTGGGTTCAAATCCCGGGTCAGCTAATATTGAACTTTTTTTAAATACAATTTCTGGTATTGGCTCGGTTTCTGGACCGGTGCCCGGTATATAACAATAGGCTCATCACTAATTCCACGGGAAGTAAACGTAACTGGTGAAATATGGGAGTGTACAACACAATTTTTGTCTACTCCTTCGGGGATTACAGGCGTGATGTTACGTTTTTTATAGATCCTATTATTGAAGACAATAAAAACCAGCTTTTACATGGCATCACGCTTAAAACTGATAATCCTTTGATGACCGTTCATAATAAAACTAAGACGTGCCGTCCGTAGTACAACTTCAGCGAAATCTTCCGTAATTTAATTTAAAGTAAGATAAATCTGACAACATTAAAGTATTCCAACCTTGTTCGCTACGACTAGCCCTTTTAAGGGTTTGTGGTATGACTGACGATAAGAGAGCGAGGAGCTGATGGAGATATTGAAACGAAAATTTCATTTCCGCAAGCTATGGATTTGACTTTCCATTGCTCGACACGGGACAACAAAATACCGTAGCAATCACTAGGTTGATAAAGCTAGTTTTCTTAGTAGTGATAGTGAAGCAGTTCAATAGCTTTTTGCTTGGTCTTGAAATTAAATTCTGAGGTTTAGTTAAAAAGAACAGCATAAATGCCTTAACTTATTTTCTAGCAGACAAACCCAATATGATGATGAAAATGTGTGGTGAGTACTATAATTAATCACAGTAGCGTTTGATATGATATGTTTTTGATAGCGAAATTTTTGTTTAATTTATACCCAAGATATAATAAAGAAGAGATACGGAGACAATCAGAAGACGATTTTATCATTAGACCGAGATCTATACCAGACAACCTTTGGGTAGAAACACACAGACATAGGGAGAAGTACACGATTTAAAAAAAAACAAAACCAGAACGAATCATGCAAACAAATCAGGCTAAATTTCCAAAAAAAGACCGTACGATTTAAATATGATACAGAAAGAAAATATATGATTTAAAATTAATATGTCGGAATAGGTCGGGTCGGAGGTGTTATTTGCACTTTCGCAAAACAGTCTGGGCGAGTATGTGGGTAATGGAACAAAGAGAAACAACGAGTACACCATAATCACTTTTTATTAAAGCCTGACAGATTAGCCTGTCTATAGAGAACACTAACACACAGGACAAACGAAGCTAGTAACAGTTCCTAGAGCGGAGGATCTGCTGTCTTCCACGGCAGGATAGAATGTTGTATCATGATCCATGTATCGACCAAGAAGAGCGACTGCCGCCTGGACATGATCTACCTTGGGCGACTTGGAAGTCCCTGAATAGACTACGGACCCAAGTAGGCCGAAGTAGGGAGAACAAGCTCAGGTGGGGATTCAGTTCGGAGAGCGTGTGTCTGTGTGGTGTCTCTCCCCAGACAATGGCACATCTTTTGTCCTGCCCGGCGTGCCCCTACACCTGCACACGTGAGGACCTTTACAAGGCCAGTGACGAGGCTGTATCGTTGGCCGAGTTTTGGTCCTCAACAATATACCTAATTGCCAGAGTCGATACACAAAGAAGAAGAAGAAGAAGAATATTTACTGCAAAATATATGGGATATATCGTAGCTAGTTCCTTTAGTTAAATTTAGATTTTTTCAATAAGTACAAAAATATTATGCCGTTTGCCATGCTTGACGACCGATAATTTTGACGAGTGTTGCACAACTTATCTTAAGATTGATATCTCGTGTGTACCTATTTTATAGAGGCAATAACAAATGAACGCTACCATTCATGGTGCTGTGTGCGATTGAGCGTCAATAACTGACACCACCCGTTTGCTAGTGTTATATCCCCTTTAATTTATGCCCATACTGCAGGAGGGGTCCCTACTAACAATAAAGTATAGATGATAATAATATCGAAAGATTGATTTTTTTAAATAAATGGGATATGTGGTGTAAATTGTCAACCGCGTTTTAATTCAGTATAAAGATGTACTTTGTTAAATATTGTTTCTGATAAGCAGATTTGGTTGGAGATGGCCGTGAAATTTCACCCGTTCAAGAATTGTGTTGGTGGTGTAAATATATGGTAGATTTTATTTTCACCCGTGCATTTCTCCTGTGAGGCAGCTGAGTGAGTAGTATAATAAAAGTAACATACCAGCAGCAATCATTTGAAATTTTATACGAAAAAAAAATCTAGTTTCAACAGTAGCAAGAGCCAGTCTCTCTCTCTCTCTCTCTCTCACACACACACACACATTTACAGTTGCACATGCATGTACACTGCCGTTCAAAAGTTTGGAATCAGTAAAGTTTTCGTCTACAGAAACAACGTACTGCAATAAATCATTTAAAAAAAGATATTGTTTTTAAAGATTACGGTTTTTACGACCGTAAATATAACAATATTTAACAATTACACAAAATTTTCAACAACTATCACTTATTTTGTTAAAGGGCTGACACACATGTTTTATGACCTCTCAGGTTGGGACACTGCCACTTGGGGGATTTCTTAGAATCGGCGACTTTCGTAATTGTTCCTGTAATGACTGGGGTCTAATCTTTACAATATGAGTACATTATTTCAAAAAACATCGGTTTTAGAGTTCAGTTGCATTTGGGACGTTCATGTAATAGTTTCAACTGTTCGCAAGCGCATAAAATGGCAAAAAGGAAACAGATTTCATTTGAACAGCGAAGTGCTATCTGTACTTTGACGGAGGAAGGATATTCTATGCGCCAAATTGCAGAAAAAGTAGGTGTTTCATACAAAGGTATACATCATACTCTTGTACGAAAAGAAGCTGCTGGAAGAAACGAAGACCGGAAGAGATCTGGACGTGATAAATCTACGACTAAGCAGGAAGATAACTACGTTGTGATGTTATCTAAACGAAATCGACGATTAACTACACCACAAATTGCTGCTACTTTAAATGACACACGAGAAAAGACAGTTTCAGTAACAACTGTAAAAAGACGTTTACTGTCTGCTGGCCTAAGAGGATGTGTAGCAGGCAAAAAACCAAGATTAAGTAATATTCATAAGAGAAAAAGACTGGAATTGGTCAACCACATAAAAACTGGACAGAAGAAGAGTAGAAAAACGTCCTTAGGACGGATGAGTGTCCAAATGTCAGATTTTTGGCTCCAATAGGCGAGTTTTTGTGCGCCGATCAAAAGACGAACGGGCTTTAGAGGCGTGTACTGTGCAGACAGTTAAACATGGTGGTGGTAGTGTGATGGTTTGGGGATGCTTTGGCAATAATAAACCCGGCCATATGATCAAAATTACGGAGAAACTGAATAAAGAAGGTTATTTGAGAATACTACAAGAAAATGCCATTCCCTCTGGAATTAATCTAATTGGCCGAAATTTTGTTTTTCAACAAGATAATGACCCCAAACACGGCTAAATTATGTCAGGGTTATGTGGAGCAAAAATGTAACCAAAATGTATTGCAAATTATGAAGCGGCCATCACAATCACCAGATCTGTCTCCAATCGAATTAGTATGGGATGAACTTGATAGAAAAGTGAAGAACTGTTGTCCAACGAGCTCAGGACAATTGTGGGAATATTTACAGAGCGAATAGAAGTCACTAAACTCCGAATACTTCAGTAAATTAATTAAAAGAATGAGTAAAATTTGTGAGCAAGTAATTAAGAATAAGCGAGGCCATTTTAACGAAGCCAAAATTTAACGAAAACAATATACTTTTGTTCTTTATTGTACTAGTTATATTTAATTACATGTTAATCTAAGTTTTATTCAGATTTAACTAAAATTAAGCATACCTTACATATATTATTGCCGTTATTATTCAAATTACCCTACTGATTCCAAACTTTTGAACGGTGGTGTATATACATATAGATATATACCAAAAGAGGCACTTTGTCAAAAACTTAGAACAAATAACTTCTATGTGGTATACAAATACACAACCCGTGGTTCAACAGCGTGATTTTCTAACTACTGGACCAATGGGCCAGTTGTAAATGAATTGTATTACTTCCTTGAGTTCTGACTTAGAAAAATATTCTTTTGATCTGCTGTCTAGTATAAGTGAGTATAGTTTGCAATCAAGCTCAAACTTACTAACTCTATGCTGCAGACTGGTAAAACAACCAACATGTTAAACTGTCAATTGTTAACTAGCTAATAAAAATATGTCTTAGATACAAAATGGTATAAGTTTATCTGGTAGTTGACTGACTGCCTCGTTTATTGTGCAGTTGCAAAAGCGACTGAAGATCGGGAGGTCCTGGGTTCAAATCCCGGGTCAGGTGCTATGAGATTTATCTAAATTAGAATTACGAGTAGTGACTCAGAGTCTGGAATTGTGCCCAGTCTATAGCAATAGGCTCATCACCTATTCCATGGGACTTGAATGTAACTGGTGGAATGTGGGAATTTACTACACTCCTCTGCCAACCTGTTTGGTGATTACAGGTGTGATGTTACCTATATTACATTCTTATCTGGTAGTAATCAGGTCTGGTCTCTTTGCTGTGTCTAGGAAAAGTCTTTTCACCTTTTGCTTTGCAAAGTTCTAGGTTAATGATATATAGGTCAACCTGCTTCTTAAGTATTTCAACAATATAATATTATTAGTCTTATTTATACCTGTCATGTATATAGTAATGTAAGCATTTGCTAAGTCTGTCCATGAAAGGTGTCCCTGGTGTGATACAGTTGGAATCAAAGTGAGCCTCCTTAGGCCTCTCAGGGGGCAGGTACGCTCCTTTCACTTGCAGTTCTGATCGGATGCGAGCAATCTCATCAATTTTTTCCTGAGTCTCCTTAGATGCTCTGAATCGTCTGGACCTTTGCTGATTCATTTTTGCTCTGGGCGCCTAGAAAAATAAGTTTTTCTCTCTTAATTATTATAGTATTTTAGCACTTCTAATACAAAGAAGCCATACAGGGTGACCTTAATTCCTGATGATTCATATTGCCACTCAATACACAGTGCATGGTAAAAATATGGGCTACTTAGCCCAAAGTAATAAAATAATAATTAGATACTAAATGCATCATTGATACTTACATATTTCACAAATTAAAGTCGCCTAATGCGCCATGTCTGGCAACCTACACTTGGCCAATGTGGCAAACTATGGCCTTAACCCTCTCAATATGAGACCATATTCCAACAGTGGAATGACAAGTGGGTCAATTACTATATTTTTTTTAATGCCCCATTACTTAAATCAATGTTATTTCCTAAGGAATCTTGCTAATTATGCATGTAGTGAACTATTTGATAATCTTTTTACTTGCGATTTTACTTTACGTGCGAAGTGAAAAACAGAGTATGGTAAAAACTAAGCACAGAAGATCAAAAAGTGGAGCACTTACAACACCATCAATTGCCATGTACAGCAGCTTCCTGGGCCTGACGATCCTGAACAGCCTGTCAATGCACTCAAAGATGGCCACCATCATCTCATCTTCGTCTTTGGGAGGCGGCTTGTCTTCAGGGTGGGTGCAGGGATGGATGATACCATTCATGTCCAAATACAAGTTGTCAAATTCTATCCCATTTGGATTCGGTAATGAGGAGTCCACATAAACTAGTTGACCATCTACGTCGGTTGGCTACAAGAAATTCAAGAATAAGAATAAGGTCAGGTGTTTGTGAACCAATTAGGTGTACCAATTTTGAGGTTAACACTATTTACCCTCTGTTCAATACATTCAACTATCACACTGGGGTATTTGCGGCTGAGCCAACGAAAGAATGCTGGAACACCCATCTTGTGAATTTGTTTTGCTAGAATTTATAACTCAGTTGTCGTCTAATTTTAATATTTTGTTATGTATTCAACAAAAACAAATCAACACAGATGCCATTGTAACAGGGAGTGAAAGACACAGATAGTTTTTTTTTTTTAAATGTACCCTCAAACAGTAAAAGAAAACTTGTAATTACGTGGAATAATTATATATTTAAAACTAACTCATTTTATACGGTTTCACACATTTTTTCAATCTGTTCGTAATATTTCAAATTCACTATTATTCAAATTAGTTGATTTCTAAACAGTATTGACCGTTGTCAGTTGATATTGAGTTTAAACGTCAAACTAACAAATTATTGTTTTTGATATTGATTGATATGAAGAATTTTAGTACGATAAGTTACTACAAAAGATTTTTGAAAAATGCTCGCATTAGAAGATATTGTTCTATAGCTGATGACAAAAATAAAATTAAGATTCAAAACATTCGCAACATTGGGATCCTGGCTCACATTGATGCAGGTTAGGTTACCTATCCTTCTATGACTTTTTTCTTCAATAAATATTGGAAATAAATCTAAATTTAAATCAAATTGACTGCAATTTTCTTTACGTGGGATGTTGTGATAATCTCCGTTGCGATACAGTCACTGTTTCTTTTTCTAATTATACAGTCGCCTGTAACAATTATCCGTCCATCAATAGTAAATTACGGTCAATGGAGTATTCCATGAAAAATGATAACTTAATACTAATTTATAGTTAAAAGATTTTTATAGTTTCATATGTGTTTATAGAAAGGGCATACCCTACTCTGCAGTAATTTAAACGAAATAATATTCTTAAGTAACTAGTTTCAATACTACCGCCACTTGTTATGACAGTAAAAAAAAGATGTGTTTGAGTCAGTGTTTTCAACATTATTGTGCCGTCATTATTATTGTGTCGTATATTAGTTACATTGTTTAATTTGAAGTGTGTGGTAAGAAGAATTAACGACCCAAACAATTGTTTTCATATTGTTTTTTGTTTATCCATAAATATAAGGTAAGTTTCAACATCTGTTACGTGACCCGTATTTCATATTAAGCAGTATAATTTCAAAAGAACTTACTTTTATTTTTAATTATTATTTTTCAAATATAACTATAAGAGACCTAATAAATAAAATATTAAAATTTATTGTACATTGTACTTTTATATTACATATTTGAGTTTGACTAATTGTCTGATATGTGACAAACAATGTTTCTATTAATTTTCAATGCTGGAAAAATGAATGCTATAGTTGTTCTGCGGAAAAGAAGTGCTATCTGTAAGTTTGCGTCAATTGTGTCTTGGGAAAGAATGGGAAAAAAATTCAGACAAAAAAGCTACTTTTGAAGACAAACGAAACCAGTGCAGGTGTACTACAAGAAAAACTAATTTTTTCTTTGTTTAATATGATGTGCCAAGAAAATTTGAAATGTATACAACCAGCAGAATTTCAGCTCGAGAAACTGAAAGATGGGGCCCGTTTACTTCAGATAGACTTTGCAATGTCTTTCGGCTGTGATTATCGAAACGAAATACAAAACATCAAAGGTCTCGGTCAAGTGTTATGCTATTTACAGTGGCCAGTTTTTATAAAGGCAATTGTCAAACATATGTTGTATGTTTTGATTGAAATGCTAAAGATAAAGACACCATCTATGTATTTTTGAATGAATTATATGATTTGCTGCATAAAGAAAACAAAGGTCCGTGTTAATTTAACATCAATATTAAGTAAAAAGTATCAAAAACATTTTTCTGGAAATATTTTGCAACATCACATGGGAAGGATGTGATCGATGGAGTAGGCGGAAAGATAATAAAACTGGCGAGAGAAAAGATGATGAGCTAAGACGAAAAGGTGGTGGTTTAGTCAGCCATAGACTTCGGTGATTTGGCATCGCCATTGGTCACTAAAATCCGCGTAATAAACATTTCAGCTTCAGAAATTGGTAAAGAAATAAGTACTATACTTCCCTGGAAGAACACTAAACCGATACCAGGAATTACAAATTTTCATTGTGTTAAAACTTATAAAAAATCAGTGGAGTGTCGAATTCATAGCTTCTCCGATAAGATAACAAAGTTTAATTACTAATTACATTAAAATTAATCACCCCTAAAGTGAACTCTGTCGGAAACGTGACGCCAATGGTCGGTACTTGACAATTTATAAAAACAAATACAGAAACAATATGGTGCCTTTTTTTCAATATTTTTTCTCTTTAATGACTAGCTGGATTATTCCGTAAAATCATCTTCAGGGTAACCTATGGCCTAAAATAATAATTTCGCAGAATTATTGACTTAAACATAATCATTTCGAAGGCTGGTTGACTGGACATGTCTGTTATGTGACAGTCTTTGTTTGTTTTTCCTAGAAGACAATCATTTAAACACAAATTATAATGATTGTATAATAACAAAGAACAATGTTCAAAGTAATAAATAAATAAATCACATATCGTATTTCATTTACGTATCTAATGAAGGACTTCTTCAAATGCTATGAAAGTAGTTCAATGTGACCATATGTGACTTTGGAATGCTCCTAATTAACACTTCTATCTATCAAATAATGCCTCTCCCACTATCTCTTCAATATTCATTAAACCATCTATATAATATTTGATTTTTAAATAAAATATACTTAACATGATGTGAAAAAAATGATTAAAACAATAACAGGTAAAACAACTACCACTGAGCGAATGCTGTTCTATTCTGGTACAATCCGAACCATGGGTGAAGTCCATCATGGGAACACTGTCACTGACTACATGGAACAAGAGAGGCAGAGAGGAATCACTATTACTTGTAAGGTTATTATAAATTATATTGCAATTGATTGTAACAAAATTCTTTTACTTTCATGGCATAATGTGTCGTTAGTATTTAAAAGTACAGACAAATAATAGGGAAATTAATTAAAAATGCCATTTACTGCCAACTGTTTAGTACTTGTTCACCATATTTTATACCACACCAATACAGTGTCACACTAAATATAGAATACTAAACTAGTCTATACTAGTCACTTGTGTAAATTAGCTGTTTAAATAAACCGGTATCACTGGAAAGCAAAGTGGCTGGCGCCAGTTAGATACAAAAGAGCTAAAGATCAAGTTCAGTAGTATACAAATATGGAGACCCAGTTCAAAGAAGACCTGAACAGACTGATGTTGATTAAATAAATAGATTATATATTACATTCACAAACAGTATACTGGAACAAACTGATGATGAAGAAATAAGTGGATTATATGTTTTACACAAATGTTATAATTTTGTGTGTATAAAATAGCTGCTGCAGTATCATTCCCCTGGAGCAGTAGTCAGATTAACCTGATTGACACACCTGGCCACATTGACTTCACAATGGAAGTGGAACAGAGTTTAGCTGTTCTGGATGGCGCTGTAGTGGTGTTGGATGGGTCAGCAGGTATGAGTCAAAAATTTCTATGTAACGAAACAGAATGTAATTTCTAATGCTTTTTTGTTATTTATAAGTTATATAAATATGTACAAATGTAACATCAATAGTAATCACCAAAAAAGTAGGCAGAGTAGTGTAACACACTTGCACATTTCATCCATTACACTTACATCCCATTATGGAATAGAGAACGAGCCTATAGCCATACACTAAACACAAATCCAGACTCCAAGACACTACTAGAAATGTCTACTGGGAAGTCTAAGTTAGAAACATGTAATAGAACCCTCCAGGGAATCGAACCCAGGACATTTCAATAAATAGTCATATTTGCAACCACTCTACCATCGAGATAGTCTATCAGATCTTGTACTTTAAAAAATTATCCACTTGCAGGGGTCGAAGCTCAAACGCTAACAGTATGGCGGCAGTCGGACGGGCACAGAGTACCTCGCATCCTATACCTCAATAAGATGGATCGCTTGGACGCCGATGCGGAGGCCTGCAAGCGGTCAATAGAAGATAAGCTGAGGGTCACGCCACTTATGTTGCACTGGCCGATCACTTATGAAGGGAAACTAGTTGGTTAGTTTTAACAAAAGGAATATTTTTTAATGACTTTTGCCTGAGGATTCCACTAGAGTGTAGGACACTTGATTTATTTTAGACCAGTAGCTTATAAGGTGCACATGGGATCACACAGGTATATTCAATCTTCATTGCAGGTCTCATTGATTTGGTTACAAAAGAAGAAGTGATCTGGGGACTCGGCCGCGGTAAAAACTACGAACGTAGGAAGCTCGCGGAAAAGCAAGATGGCCGCCTCTGGGAATCAACACTTTCCAACCACAGGGAGCTTATAGACACTCTCTCTTCTTTAGACGACGCACTCGCGGATACAATCATCCAGCAAGAATCGCTAGATAATCTAAACAGCGATGAAATCCACGCTGCTATCCGCAGATGTACAATAAATACAACGGCGTTTCCTGTTCTCTGTGGCAGTTCGTACAAGAACATCGGAGTTCAAACTTTGATGGACGCAGTCATACAGTATCTACCGTCGCCGATAGAACGGAACGGTGTGTACAAAAGTTTTGGTGAGGAACTGTCAGCGCGTGCGTTTAAAGTACAGCACGACGACCAAAAGGGAGTGCTCACTTTCTTGAGAATTTACAGCGGGGAGATTTGTAAAGGACAGAAGATATACAACTTGGCGAGGGAAACCAATGAACAGGTGAGTCAGTTATATACTGTTTAATAGATTGGATTGGACATTTCGTTGAATGATGAATGTGTCAAACAGCCAACTTCGGTTTCGTTTTAAAGATTCTTTATTTGTCACAACACATAAATACACTGTCACTTATAATGAGAAACTTAAGAAAGACGAGATGAGAACTTAGGTTTATATTAGTTTATTTCGGCGTAATTCGGTTAGTGCAAAGTGAAGAGTGCATTAAGCTTGGGCATGTACTGGTGTGGGTGTGCGCGTGGGCGTGTGCGTGTGCGTGTGCGTGTGCGTGTGCGTGTGCGTTTGCGTGTGCGTGTGCGTGTGCGTGTGCGTGTGCGTGTGCGTGTGCGTGTGCGTGTGCGTGTGCGTGTGCGTGTGCGCGCGTATGTGTGTGCGCGCGTATGTGTGTGCGTGTGCCTGTTTGTTAATAAGACTATTAGTATTATTAACTTACTGGAAGGCCGAAACTGGACTGTTCATAATATTATTCGGGTTAGTATACCTCAATATGAATGTAATAAGACATGATATGTGTCCTTTCCAAGGCTGATCTCTTAGGTGTTGGTAGCGTTGAGTATTAAGATGGTCGCTTCTATTACACTTATCTGTTTGACGTAATCGGTACACATGATTAAATATGTACCGGCATCACTCAGGTACGTTTTTCGGGATGGCTCGACTAGTTTCGGACCTGCACGAGGTCTTTCCTCATGAGCTCCCGCCGCTTGCAGCGAGGTCGCGACGGCGACTTATTCATTTGTATAAATACTCACGAAACATTCAATCGGTATATGTAACAACATAGTTAAAAATTCGTTAAGGGGCATTACTTGGACGAATATCTCATTAAAATATCTCAAAACAAAAATAAAAGCGTAAAATTTTGTGAAGATTTAATCTAATTTATTTTCCGCTAGAAAATTCTCTTATTACGGGCATCAAACATTGCTTTAATCTGTTTCGTAATTCGGTCCATTCATGGTAACCTTGTTAAAATAATCTTATTGGTTTTTCAATGGACTGGTTCAAAGGATGGTTAAACTGCAGTTTCGGTCGCTCCATGCAATTACGCGGACCGTTGGCCTTTCCACTGTATGCAGGCTTCGCTTGCAAAATAAACGCTACACTAATAGAATTATTTTTATATTCGTTGTTAATTATCGTTAGCCGCAGTTGCCAATGAAATTATTGCTGCAAATCAAATTACCGCGAAGTTTACTGGATTATTCAGGTTTAAAGAACCGTCCTACATGTTACAGCTGTGAGAAAATGGTAAGTAAAATTTTACATAACAATAATAAATACATTAATAAAAAAGGCATGAAATTAATAGCGTATAAAAGTGTTAAATATATATTTTTCATTGTTTCAACTTAAACCAATATTTCCCTTGAGAACACACCCGGCGGTCACATGTTGAGATTTCTCAAACGAATTTAGGTCAGTCGTTAAAGAGAGTTATTTTGGGAGCCTTTTTCATTATATTGCGTTTCCTGAACTAATAAGTTTTCAAAAGAATTCCCTGTAATTGTGAACGCCGGCGGCGGCTCGTACGGAATCCAATTAAGTAGAAACTGTTCGACTTTACTTTATTTTTCAATATCTAGCCCGAATGGGAGGGTGTCGGAGTTATTAAGAATATCTGGTAAAAGATTAAGTCATATCAGATTTTTTTATTAAGACTAAGTTATACAGTTGTGCTGATAACAGCAGTGATAGCCTAGTGGTTTGAAATTCGACCTCTCACTCCGGGAGACCGGGTTCAAATCCGTGGCGCGCACCTCTTAAAAATGTGCGTTTTAAGTTTAAATATCACTTGCTAACGGTGAAGGAAAACATCGTGAGGAAAC
>DWJK01002744.1:0-14126 GCA_018248815.1 Croniades pieria auraria
GTTTTAAACGATTCCTTAAAGTACTCTCATCGATTCCAACAATATCTGCTGCTTTTCGTTTCGATTTCCCCTTTTCAATTAACTTTTTGGCTGTATTAATCTGCTCTTCAGTAAAGACTTTCCGGTCAGGACATTTCCTTACATATTTGCGAGACATTTTCAATCTATAAATTAAAAAAGTACTTAATATATTTTGATGTACTTTGATGGGGTAAGTATACGCATCTATCAATACTGCGGATACTTACCCGCCTACCTATATTTTCCCCATCCCGTCAAAATAAATAAAATTAATAAAAAATACAAGTAATACTTACCTCAGATAAAATACGTATAATTCACACAAAAATTTAATTAGTTTCTCCTGTTCCCAGTCACATTGTTTACTTAGTCAGACTAATCGTAAAACATATACCATGCAAATGAATTTCAAGAAAATAAATAATAAAACGGTGCAAAGACAATATTGTCGCCTAAGTGTCCATAGCTTTATGCGGGAAACCTGTGACGCAATACTCTTGCTTGGCGGTCAAATGCGAACAAAATTTGACAGGTCGCGACCAGTTGTCAAAATTGCAATTCGCACGAAGTTTACTGCGTACACTTATACGTTGCGTACGGTTACCTCACATGACTCTACGTTAGCAATATTTTCATTCAATATTACAAATAAAAAATTTAAAAACTGCAATTACTAAGCTGTTTTTTGCTAATTATAGAAAATATATGGCCGTAAGGTGCTGTTAAAGCGTATAAAAGCGGTTTCTAATTGAAAATGTAGGGTTTTCTTCGCGCCATATTTAAAAGTGCCACAATACTTAGAAAACATTTTTCATTCGAAAAATTTTACTAAAGCTTTTACGATTTGATTAATAGGCGCTAGTAGGTGCTTTACAAACGTAGGGGTGCCAAAAAACTTTATTCCAAAATATCTAATCGATTCTTATGATCGGTGGTTAAATTAATTCAGCTTTTTACTAGTTGGAGCCAAATTTTAATCTGAACCTTTAGCTGCAACAGATGTTATTATGAGGACAAGTGTATGCAAAAGACGTGTCTCAGTTGTACGTCAGGGAGTAAGAGGTTTTCCTCGTTTAGATATGTAAGTTATACAGAGTTCGTGTAAGTTTTTGTTCTAGTACTTTGTTATGCAGTTTAATTCGTATTTAAGAACGCTGAGACATATCGCAGACTGCTCGTCCGCCCGCTAGATGGCGTTTTTTTCAACTTCGGTATAGAAATTTCAGGAACCATACAAGTTCACGTTTCTGTATGAAATACCTAGTGCCTTTAATAGATGTAGTCACGTATAGTCGAATGTGTTTATTTTTAATCATAAGCATTTATTGATTTACTGTTAAAATATCTGTACATAATACGTAATGATTTTACTTGATTTGTTTACATGACGAGAGTTAAATTTTTCACGCATATTTGCACAGTACGATCAACCGCTGTGAATGTAGATTTAGTACGTCTTCTTAGCAAGGTTTTGATAGCGAAAGTTAACGGCAATACAAATCTTGGCCGATAAGGAATGTTTTGAAATAAGTGCTAATTTCTAACTCTCAACGATATAATAGTATTTTATCTATAAGCAGAATGTAGGATGAATAGAAGTTATAAAGTACCTCTACCCGCTTTAGCAGATGTCTGTACTCTACCAAGAAAGAGTTCTCCGATATTAGTGTCGGACGGTGAAACACTATGTTACCGTGTAACGCCATCTAGCGGGCTGCCGTGAATATTATCTCTAATTAATATTCTCTATCGTAGTAACGACGGTTGGACGAATGGTTATTCTGTAGTATAATGTAATAAATTCATGACAATATTTTTATTATTATTATTAATATGTAGATAGATAGATCCGTATGTACTAATAGTCAAATTTTTTTTCGATGAATGGTCAACTTGTGAATTTATAATTGTATCTAGTTGTTTGTTTCGTTGACTTCAGCGATGCGATAATTCTCGTGGTTACTTTCGTTCCTCGTATTCGGATCTCAAACGGTCGTCTCGCAAATTGTATTATAACGTTAATTATATTAGATTATAATGTATATGCGATAATTTGTTCGACAACACTGAAATGCTGTGTGCGAGTTGATATATTGTAAGTTAAGTTGTAATAAAATTAATTTCTCTCTAAGCTAACGGATGAATTCACCGTCGTTAAGTAAACTCGAAGTTGGACTCGTATTTGATTTGTGCGCAGTTGTTTTCAATACGGATGTATGTAAATGATGACCTTGTAGCGGGTTGTGAGATTGTTAAATGTAACGAAATAGCTCTTAAAAGTGTACAAAGTGATTTTTCAATGTTTTTTTTTTTCGATAGAACACATTTATATTGAATACAATTCACTGTGCATATGAGATTTTACTGTTCTGTTCCACACCGTTTCGTAGATGTTAAGTAAGGCGAATATTCGACGGATGAAGTCGTCACGTTCTATATATATAGCGATCGTACGTTCGGTCTGTACTGATCGCGTTCTCTATCTGTGCAGAGTGTATTTTGCTAGTTAAATGGTTAAGGCTGTCGAGAGCCGTTGGTGAGAGTTAAATTAAAAATACTTTCAAACGTTTAGAAGTGCCATTAAGTGTGTAAAGTATTTCATAGTATTTTCGTACTTCGAAGCGATAGTTTTAAATCAAACGTAGTCCGTGGCTCGCGGCGGAGCATTATGGTGTTATATTTTTTTACAATCATTGTACGAAATTCTAAAATGTACTGTCACCTGTAGCCATATTTTGATGAGGTTTATATTAATTTTGTGAATATACAAATGTTCTGCGAGCAGCGGTGTGCGGCATATAAAACTGCTGTAATGTCACAAAATCGAGATTTATTTTTTTAAAGATGTGATTTTATGGGTCAAAATCAAAACCCCAAATAAATGTAATTCTCTTAAATTTATTTTTTCAATTATTAATGTATTGTTATCGTGAAATCAATGACTGAACATTTGTGATACTGTCTCAAACATCAAATACGATGGAAGACTGCAGTCGGTCTACGGGTACTACCTGCCCATAGACAATATATTATGATGTCGCGCGCCGCTGCCGCCGCGATTTTATTGGCCTATGACATTGGGGTAGCGTTTTGTCTATGAATTGTACAGGGTAACGTTGTATAATAGATACGTGTGTAAAATTTGCTTAAAGCGCAATTCGCTGTGTCCTTTAGTTTCTCGTGTATTGTATGATAATAAATTCTTCATACAATCATTGGAGGGAAAGTTCGTGCAAGTTGAAGGAACGCTCTCGCAGAAGTGACGACTGCGGTGTGTGTTTGTATTATGGACAAATAAAATATATACAAACAGAGGTTTCTTATTTTTTTGTGTATTCAATGTCTTACCAAGTATATTTAAATAAGTGCCGAAATCGGCAAACTATCTGTCTCATATAACATGCACACACTGTTGAGCGTTCCTCCATTTTATTTTAACAACTAGGGGACTCAATCCCGCGCCGAAAGCTCATTCCCGGGACCCATCATCCCTAATTCCGCAAAATGCAAACGGGATACCGAATTTCGCGGGTTTGGATTTCCTAATAACGACAACTGTAATTCTTGTACAATTGACGTGAGAAAATATTTTGACATGAGTGTCTAGCAGCACGATTACATAACACAATACAATACAAAAATAACGAGTAAAATCCATTCCATTCAATCATAATAACTCCATAGCAGTCAGATGTTATTTCAAAATTAGCAAGATGTTCATCGGCATACATTTCAAAATATTTTCTCCGATCTTATTGTTCATCAGTGTTACAGACGAGCTCCGGTAATAGGAAAATTATTATTATGCAGTACGCGCGTGTGTCGGCGGCCTAACGCCTCTTATATATTTTGTTGAAGTGCACTTTGATTCTGTAGCCTGTTGAAGTGTTGATAGCTGTGTTATACGCGTTATATTTTTGGACAGACGACTCACACAGATTAAAAAAATAAATAAATATAACAATACATATGCAATTTTCATTTATTACCCTTTTTCAATATCTATAATACACGTATTTTATATCAGACTAGTATGTATGTATATTAATTACAATAGGTAGTTTGGGGGAAACAATAACAAATAACATTACGAAATAAAAATATCTGCAATTTGGTTAAATAATACAAACGTTTTACATAATATAAAACTTAAATACTGTTTTCCTTATATATATACAATGTTAACACAAATCAGGCAATATTTCAAGTTGATTTATCAAGTAACTAAATATTGTGATGCAGAGACGTGCATCAGTGCTTTCTAAAATGGGTGGATCTTTAGTGAGGTTCATATATTTTTAAAGTCCATTTATATATACACCGATTACATTGCTTATTAAATATATAAACGCACCCATGGCCATTTATGGCTACATTCGATAGATGTGTATACATAAAACATGAGAAAAGTACATTTGTTATTTCTCAACGAGGAAAAAGTTTTGTATTATTTCAGTACATAACAACTGTTGGTAGATCTGAAATTAAAACATTTTTGTTGTAGAGGTCATATTTGATTGAATATATTTAAGAAATATAAAATGAAACAATAAAACTAATATAGCAATTGAAGAACACGGACGTATTTTCTTGATCATCCAAACCAATTTCAGGTATACAACTTTACCGAATACAAAGGAACGAATCAAGGCAGAACGAATTCCATCAATCCAGACCAAAACATTCTACATCAAAAATAAATCCGATACATCGACACAAATCGTATTTAATCGACCAGTTCGTACGTCTTACGAGGACGTGTGCGTGCGTGCAATGATTGAAGTGCTAACGATGGTAATAATAATAATAAATAAAACAAGCCACCGAAGAAAAGGAAATAGTTATTACATCTGTGTAACACTGTAGTGTTATACTTAGGGTTGCCAAATAATTCATCAATATAATATGTTTAATTTTAATTTTTTTTAAATATGGAGACCGTCAGAAAGATGTCCTTTCTGTGAATAAAAAGTGACTTTATAAGCTGCTTTTGTATACTTTGAAAGGCGACAGATTGTTTGCTATTTATTTTAGTTTTAGGAAATAATTACTGTTAACATACGGGCGAATTATTTAGCATACATTACAAATGTTACATATTAATCTACACAATAATATGGCTGACAACCCTAACATTAATACCTCGTGTCAGTGACCAAACTCGGAAAGTGTAAAATGTATTTACCATAACATTCTGTTTCCACAACTTTCCAGCTATCGCTGCCTAGGAACAAAATAACAATTTCAGTCTTAAACTATACGATATCATTATAATTCAAATCAAGTAAAATGAGACAGCCCTAAATACTACCAGCAGGTACTATGAGATAAATTAGAGCGACTATATAAAATAAATAAAAATAAGACTTAGTTTTTTTATTTTATTTATTTATTTAAGCTTACTTTTTTATTTTTATATCAGCAGTAGATACAATAAGGTGATCTGATGTTGTCTAGTCAATTGCAACGTTGGGAAGGTAATCTCTATCAGTGGCCCGATCCAGATGTGCTGGTCATATCCAGCACGTCTGGATCGGGCCGGAGATGCAGATGTTGCTATAACGAAATATCTGTATATATTATGTTTGTATAAAATGTCTAATTTTAAAGACACTATATTATACATTGCGAATGAATCACTGCCAGTTGATATGATGGTGCCAACCCTTACTTAGCAAGGATGGCATAGCTTTAACTCTTCTCATACCGAAAGGAGACTTGTGTCCAAGAAAGGAACCATAAAAGGATTGATGACTCATGATAAATAATACATATTTAACCGATAATTCACAAAAAAAAAATCGCAATATAGGGGGATCTTAAACAAATATAATCCTAATAATCTCAGTAAGCAATTTTAAACAGAAATTATACTGATTTTTCTAAGAACAACCGACGCAACAGGCCATAGACCTGACTCTCCTGACATCTCTAACTGTTTATAGTGAATAGTTTAATATAAAAAAAGTAATGAACTAAGGTAATAAATATTCTGGGACAAGTACTACATATGACACTTGATAAAAACACATAAAGTCCCTAATATGTAAGTATATAGACATGATTACACTGAAACAAATGAATAATCATGCTGGTCATAAAAACACTTTTTTGGTGCACGAGAATCGAACTCACAACGTCCAACTGACCACTGAACCAATAGGCCATTCGGAATTTAATGAAAATATTTATACTCCTATTAAGATTTGTTCTAATACATACAATTTAATAAATCGTGGTTAATTGCAATTCAAAATTTATGTTCATTACTGGTCGAACATCAGCAATTTAACCTTACTAGCAAAGTCCACATAAATGGTATCTTTAGTATAGTTATGGTGACACACTTGAGTAACGACTACGTAAAAAAAAGTAATATCACGCCTATAATCCCGGGATAGACCCGGGATTTGAACCCAGGACCTCTCGATCGGCAGTCGTGCTTGCAACCACTGGACCAACAAGACTGTCACAATGACTACAATACAGAATATAGAGAAGAACTTAGAACTTTTCCAAAAAGAATCTTGTTGGAATGTTTTGTACAAGACCAGATATACACAATTACAACCGGAAAAAATCTTAACGCAAATACACCCTTTGTTAAAAAATAAATAACATACAGAGCACTACATATATACCGTGTGTTCACTAACTCTACATTACACTTGTAATATAATCACATCACAGTTTCACATAACAATATTCGAGTGACGTCACACACTAATCCTTGGCGCCGCTACGCCTCAAGCCGTCCTTTGAACGACATCGGTTTAACAATACACTACAACTAATTAAACAAATTTCTCTCACTAATAAAAGTTCTCCCTTCATTAAATGCAAGGACAAAGCGCCTGTGTGGAGTGTAAGCGGCAAGGAGACATCTCAAGCTCATATATTTACACTATATACTTTTAATACATCATCATTATCATCATCATCAGCCTATCTCAATTCACTGCTGGATATAGGCCTCCCCCAATGAGCACCATCGCGACCAGTGCTCGGCTTGTCGTATCCAGCATTTGCCTGCAGCCTTTCGCAGATCGATATCCCACCGGGCCCGAGGATTAATACATATAATATTGATAAATATGTCAAACATAAAGCAATATTATATACATTCATAAGATTACATGAGAGTTGGTAAAGCTTATGTATTTTTATTGGTTTATTTAATATAGCGTGAAATATGATATTAATAGACATGAAATAGTTCTAAATACTGTCTTTTATTAGACACACTACAATTTACAAGACATTATCTTAAATGGTTTGAATGCACGATTATTAAAAGAACTAGATTTTATTGAACTCTACCGATGAATTAATGGCCATTACACAGACCAATACCAATAATTACATACACATACCAATAAAGAAATTACATATTTACATACATAATTAGAAATTACCTAGATACAAATACATAGACTTTCATATAAATATTTTACTTTTATATAATTTCCACTTCTTGTTCCACACTCCACTTACACTCCAGAAACAGAAGAGATCTTTTTGGTTGATAACAATTAACAATCACAAATTCGAGGAATGTTTCATACATATAAACTTAGAGATTTACAATAACACTTAAAATTAAATATTCTGAGTAATTAGTGCAAGTATCTAGTATCTTGATACTTCCCTATCTGGCACTCCTAGTGTCTCAGTATCATTTGGCAGTACAGGAAGCTGTCCAGGACTGGAACAAAAATATTGTAACAAATGAAACTCTTTTCCTTGCAAACTAACAGTAAATTCAGGTAGTACAGGGCTACAAGAGTGGATTGGGGGGATGGTGGAGAATTTATAGACATATTCTTCACCCTCAACTCTTCATATCAAATCATAGATAGCATCTTAGCCGATGAGGCAGGTGATCACTTATAATCAGACTATTGGCCTTGTTGGTCGAGTGGTTGAAGGGCGACTGCGGAACGGGAGGTCCTGGATTCAAATCCCGGGTCAGGTACTATGGGAATTTTGTAATATAGATTTTCTGGTAGTGACTTGGAGTCTAGATTACTGCTGTGTATGGCAATTGGCTCACCACCTATTCAATGGGACTTAAATGTAACTGGTGAAATGTGGGAGTGTTACACTCCTCTGCCTACCCCTTCGGGGATTACAGGCGTGATATTACGTTTTAGACTATTTGCAATGGACTATAAATGATTGCCATGGATTACAATAATATTTTTTACAGCTTAAAGATAACATAGTGAAGGTCCTAAAAAACCTTACGCTTGATACCAGAATTATGTCAAAAATGTTTTTGGTACATTCTCAATCTTTTGGCGCCTACAAATACCTAATACATCTCATTTTTTGGCGCCTGAACGGAAACGTGCAGAAAGACTCAATCTTTTAGCGGGAAACTGGTATGGTTATGTAGGATGTATTCGCTTTGAAGGAAAGCTTCGAGAACTCTTTAATAATGTATAACTTATCCTAATAATAAAGATTTAATATAAACCTAACATCACACCTATAATCCACGAAGAGGTAGGTAGAGGAGTGTAATACACTTCCACGTTTCACCAGTTACGTTTCGTTTTTTTTAAGTCTCATGGAATAGGTGGTGCGCCTATTGCCATACACTGGGCACACATCCAGACTCCGAGTCACTACTGGAAATTTTAAATTAGAAAATTCCTATAGTACCCAACCCGGGTTTGAACCCAGGACCTCCCGTTCGGCAGCCGCGCTTGCAACTACTCGACCAGCGAGGCAGGCAGTAAAGATTTAACATAACGCCCGTAACTCCTCGAAGGAGTAGCCAGCAGTGTAGTTCACTCTCATGTTTTACGTCCCATTATGGAAACGGGGCGAGCCTATTGCCAAACACCGGATGTAAATTCAAACTCAGAGATACTATTAGTAATTTCATTTTAGAAAAACCCAATAATAATAGGTGACGCGGGAATGGGACCCAGGACTTTTTTAAGACCGAATTTTTTACGGTATAGATTTTAGTAGCGATTCGTTTCTATAAAATTTAATGATAAACCTGAACATATTTTGTCTTTGTTTGTCTACCCACAATCTACCACATATGAAAGGATTTTACAGATTAAAAATTTTTGTATGTCTCAAATATCAAAAACAGGTGACATCAATTTAAGCAGGTACTGTAAGAGCTACTTATTCGCGGGGGATACGTTCCATAAATATGCCGCAAATACAGAAACCGCGAATATGGAATGGTAATTAGTACAGAATCATAGGGGATACGTTCTAAAAAAAAGCAATATGTATGTTAAAATAAAATGAATTTATTGATAAAGTATCAATAAAAATAAATCTATATTGTCAATTTTAGGCAGTTTTAAAGAATTTAGTAATTTTTCTTGCTTCGCCACTTTTAAGAGACGTTTAAATTCAGATTGATACTCAGACGTAGCACTAAAAATTTGGTTTTTGAAAAGATTCCTTTCCCTAGATGGATCAATTTTCATAAAACAATCACAGAGTTCATTAGCCATTCTTAAGCTAAGTTTTTTAAATTAAAAGTCATGTTATCAGTGCCTGTTGAAGTCTCCTTCAATCGCGAAATCGTGGCGGCGACATTTGATAATTACCTTTCGATTAGTCGTAGTAAGGTTTGTTTTAGTTTGATATTAGTCCATTCGTTTACATCCTTTATAAAAACCGCCTCGGCACGTGTCCGCAGTACTCAAAGGATGCCGACGCGTTAATAAGAGACACCGAATCTTTTTGTGTTTATTGATTGCATCCGCGAATAAGAGATTTTTAGCCGCGAGTACAGGAACTGGGTTGCACTTTTTTCACCCGCGAATATTGAAAACGCGAACAAGGAAATCGTGAATAAGGAGGTTTTACTGTATTATTAAAAACCATGTATACTCACAGTATTGTCCACAACTGACCATGAAATCATATGTTTGCATTTGGCCCGTCCCACACAAGACCACCTCGCTCAGAAACACATAGACAACTCGACTGGTCTCGAACAGTGAGTCCAAGAGCAGCCAGATGGTGACAAACTTGATGCTGTTCAGTGATGTACTCCGACTCATCACCACAGCGCTATTGATGACTCCGATGGTGGTCGTCACTATCATCATCCCACTTATCACATAGTGAATGACTGTAAGTCAAAATATATTAATGTAAAATAGAATGGAATACTTTTTGTCATAATGTTATGTCACCATTGCTCCAAGATGATTTCTATGACCATTCAGTGAGATTGTTAAACATAAACTTATAGTGCAATAAAATTAGTATTGTTTGACACTATTGAAGCACTAGTATTCACGAAAGTTTTGTACCTGTTGCTTCACAGCGGTACACAGGTGGGACTTAACAGGAATAATGTTGTAATATATGAAACAGGAGTTTTCGGAACCATTGTGTCAGTGAGGGACCAAGGATAGATAAGTATTCAGTGCTCTCTAGCTATTACATACATGAGCAAGTATGAGAATATAACTTACTTAAATTCCTTCCGCTTAGTTCTTCCAAATAAAACAGTTCTGGTTTCAGTAGGCGTAATAAAGCAAACACAAAAGCTGTCACAGCCGATGTCTGAAACAAACAAACCATTAGTTGGATTCTATGTTTCTCTAATCTAATGTAAATATGCCTGAAAGGCATTTGAGGGGATTTCAGTTGACTACATTGAGATGAAAATAAGTGAGTTACCAATATGTCAGTCATTAAATAAACATTGGGTATTTTAGTAAGCGAACCACTCTTATCCTAACAACTGAGATGAACTGTTTCAAGAGGCCAACAAAAACAACTGCTTTGCAAAACTGATAAAGAGAATAAGTACTCAAGGATGTTCGTACTTAGTAGTTACTTATGGACAAAGTATTAGTAAGTAAATGGTCTACTCATTACTGTACAAGCCTCACATTGCATAAAATATACATTAAAGTTTCGCTGTTGCGAAACTTTAATGTATATTTTATGCAATGCAGGCTCTTTTTTACAGCACATGTGTAAAATGTGGAATGACCAACCATATGAGGTTTTTGGAAGCACTGTATCATAGAGTTCTTTAAGAAAAACACAAAGAGAGCTGATCTCCTTTAAAGCTGACAATCCACTCCTTGGGTGTTGCAAATGTCCATTGGGGAAGGTGACCCCACTTAACTGAGGTGGCCTGTCTGCCTGGCTAAATATGAAAATAAATCACACTGGTACTGTTAAATTTAATACTCCAATGTAGAGGACAAAACAGGACCCATGACAGTGATATCATAACGGCTGAAAAGCAGTCGAAATTCAAATAAATTTATTCCTAAACATAGGTTCACTGAGACTGTAGCTACTGTATTGTAATTACATACACTACATTCAAACCGTTTGAAGTTGTTATAAATATTCCAGTAAGATAACTGAACAAGTACATTGCACTTAAAAACTCCTTATCCTAAGTACATTTGTTATGTTCCAAATACATCAAGCTTGTTTATTTCATTGTTTATATATCATTTGTGCCCAGACAGAATGCTCTCTAAACAAATATTTGCTGAGCCGTTTAAACACGACAAACGTCATGAAAACCAGATATTTAGATAAATTCATTTATGACGATTTCGTGCGATTCTTTAATAATTAAATTCATTTAATGCAAAATACTACTAAAAATAAAGTACAGCAATTTTATAAATAAATAAATTTTCCAAGAAATACCGACACAATATTTTTTAAAACGAATAATATGCTCCTCTTCCGAATGATTTTCGATTTGAATCTTTAAAATGGATTGACATTTGATTCGAAATTAGTACTGAGTATGATTTTGTATGAGCCATATGAGTCGAACGATTTAAATTACTTACACAAAACACGGCGCACGAAAGTCGTGTAAACGTATTTAGATCTATAGAAGGCATCGTCATGGACTGCTTAGACATCAAGAACGGTATCGATACACAATCACAAAAAATAGTGTGCCTTTAAAAACGATCCATCAATAAAAATAAATGCAATTAATTATTGTGCCCATAAAATCAATAAAACTTCCGTATTTACGCGCTCACGGCAATCACTACACTCACACTAACAAGAAACTTCAATCATTTTATACGGACATTGTTTTCATTTGTACAAAGTTGCCATTCCATTGCTTTAACTAAAACAACACTATTTTTATAACATCATATTTAAGGCCATTTAAATTAAGACTTCAGTTTGATATATGTCGATTTTTATTTAGTGAACCAATATTACTCTGTTTTAATAAATTATTATTTTTTAATTCCTTGCCCATTTTTATTTCTTACTCTCAACTCATATATCACCAAATGTAACTAGATGGCACTACTAGTATTCCTATAAACTCGAAATCTCTAGTATTTTTGTGTGCATTGAACATATTTATAAATGTTTTTTTATAAAGATAAATGCAATTAAATTTAATGTTAAACTTATTTATTACATACAGGAGAGAGCTCCAAATGATATAAAAGCTTTACTACGCTGTACAATAATCAAAGCCGCACTAATCGTAGCATATTATAAACTGTCTAGTACTTTAAGGTTAGACGTTTAATTGGATACAAGCGGCAGTTTGAAAGTAAATTCTTATACATTTATGTATACTTTAAACGGTACGTATAATCGAAATAATAAAATGTTATAAAAAAGTTACAAAGTCAATTTATGATAATAATAAAAAACTTATTAATCACAAAGGCAATACATGTCATCGTTTAATTAATCCGTTTACAAGTTATTTCAGAAACCGAGTACACTTTAGAAAAAATTATCGTGAATATAATATTAAATATATAATAAAGATAATATAAATTTAATATAAGTAGATAGGTACAATGGTTATTGTTATTTTAATAAAAAATATAATAATAATTTTTCTGCCATACAAAATGGAATCATCATCAAATCATTTCATATAGATATAGGGAACACATATAGGTAAAACAGAGCATTTCATTTATTATTTTTCGTAAATATCAAATTCCTTATTGCGATTACGGAAATAAACGTGTATAAAAAGAGCGATGAAGGTAGAAGATGCAGATCACGTCTGTAAGGATAGAGGTATTTGGCACTCGGTGTCCTCTGCCTATCCCATAGGAGACTTGGCATGTTGATATAATAACACCAACTTACCGTGAATACTCCAGAAACTATTTTTATATATATACCCAAACTTATCGTAGGCATTTTTTAATATTGTTGAAACCCAACCCAAGTATCAAATGTTATTGAACCAAAATCATACAAATACACTGTATAAAAACACATGAAAGTTCTTATAACGTAGTAAAACTGATTTTCCATTTAATAACTATATATCTTATCTTCCATTATTATAACGTGACATTATTTTGATAGAAAATTGTCTATGAAAATATTGGTTTGTAAGATAAATGTTAAGTTGAAATAAAAATATACATACGCAAATCTGAACATATATACTTAGTGTTGCCATAAATATTGTTACAAAGAAAAACAACTTTTTTTATTATACGTAACATTTATTACTATAACAGTGCGTTAGTTTAATACATTAATATAACACTATTAAAAATATATAAAGCTTATTCGAAGTGGTCTCCATTGGCTGCAATACAGTCCTTTAAACGTTGAGGCCAGATATCAGTAGCAGCACGCACTCTTTCTATGGGAAAATTCTTCACTGGCAATCATATCGATTGTTTAAGGGATTCCAAATTACCATGGCGTTTAGAGCAAGCCTTACTCTCTAAAACTGATTACAAATCATAATTCAGTGGATTAAGATTAGGACTAGATGACAGCCAGTCTTCGGCTCTGGTGAAGTCTAGAACGTTCGTTTCTAACCAAGATTAGGTGGATCGAGCTGTATGACTCGGCGCCGAGTCTTTCTGTAAAGACCATTCTTGATTATTGAACATGGTGTTGTTAAGGGGCTTATCTACCTTCTCAAGAATGGTATCTTGATACACTTGCATCGATGTTTTGATACTTTTTTCACAAAAATATAGCTCAGTCACTCCTTCATAGCTATCACCCCACCAAACCATCACTGACGTTGGAGAACGTCCACATTGTACTCTGTTGACTAATTGGGAAGCTTCTTTAGAGCTTTCAGCATAAATACGGTCATTTTGTTTGTTAAA
>DWJK01002745.1:0-14125 GCA_018248815.1 Croniades pieria auraria
TATATATGTATGTATATGTATGTATATATATGTATATACATATATATATGTGTGTGTGTGTGTATGTGTGTATAGATAGATAGATGCTATTTAATATACGATGTGAAAAATAATACTTCAGTTCATAAAATTTAAACTGTCGTATGTTTTGGTTCAGAATACCCAATGTATGTATTACTTTATTTTGTCTACCTTGTAATAAAAGTTTTCCGGGACACAGTATCCATTACATATGTTTCTCGTTGCAGTGGTAACCTTGTGTAAATCAGATCTCAGGTATTCCAAATTTAAATTTTTTTTCAAATGCCAACCAAAAACTTCTGTGCACACTTCATCAATGTGAACAATTCTTGTTAATAGCATATTTCGTTCAATAAGAGTATTTAAAACTGAGAACGGGAAATTTGTGACATACGAGCGTGCAAAATGAATTTTTCTGTTTTTATTTGATGGCGAGCCTTGCTGCGTGCAAATGCGATTGTACTGCTTTGTTGTTTGCGAAAGTGAAGATGGATACTGGATTTATGTAGACTGTATGCCCAATATCTATCTTTTTGTTGTCACCTTTTCAAAATTTATATGAATCTTCCAACCAATTACAGCACATTTATGATCACAAATAAATCATGCTCTCACGTATACTTTGTTCCATCGCGTTGCTTCTACAGTTGATATAAGAAAATGTTATAACTCGAATATTAAAATGGAATTTGCGATGAAGTTCCGGTTTGTTATTCGAATCTATACCGTTTGATTGGAAATTAACGCAAGCGGTTCTCTGATGTCCTCCTGCGAGGGAAATCCTTGTGCAACCGCTGATTCGAAAAATACCCCGCGGATTATTTCCTTGTGTATGCACGTTCACAGAATGCATTTTATTAGCGTCTTCTTTCCTAAGACAATAAGACAGCAACGACTCGACTCCTCGCTCATAATCGTCTTATTCATATATCTACATTTGAAACGGTAGCTTTATTCTTCCAAAGTTTTTGAATATATTCGAATTATATCCAGTTTACTAATTTTGGATATATCGAATGATAGCACTTGTGGACTTATGAATGTTTAAAAAAAAAGTAATATTACACCTGTAATCGCGAAGGGGTAGGTTGAGTAGTGAAGAACACTCCAGTGTTTCATTTTTAAAATAAATATTTCACATTTTCTCAATTGACTGAATGTTCGATAAAGGTAATATCGCTCATTTGCGACTAGAGTAAATAAATACATTATGTTTTTGAAAAATTTGAACTTAATTTTGTAAGTTTATATATAGTAGTATTACATAATATATAAAATTCTCCTGTCACAGTGTTCGTAACCAAACTCCGCCAAAACGGCTTGACCGATTTTTATGAAACTTTTTGTGTATATTCTATAGGTCTAAGGATACACCGTAAACTATTTTTATACCCCATTTCAAGAACTTTTTTTATTTGTTACACAAATTTTTTTATTTTAATTTTATTATGATTTGGCATAAAAATATATATAACCAATAATTTTTACCCTTTTATAACCAACCCTCATTTTTAATAGCTATATAAGGATTGCCGTCCGGTCGATATTGGAACTTTAAAGTTGAAATCTTCCTCTCTCAGTGGTCGATATCTGATCAATTATCAATCGATCAGTTATCCCCGGCAGACATTTGCAGATGTCACCTCTCACCCAGCAAACAGGACGGAGTAGGGATGAGAAAGAAGCTGCTCTCCCCTTCTTTTACACAATAATATTTCTCTCACTCCCTGCACATTTTTGGCCATTATTATGTTTATGTATCGGTCGTAGCAGCGATACCTATGCTTATTATTTTATTTTAGGCCGTCTCCGTCCACAGCGCTTCATTCCTCTTTCATCTCATATACTTACAAGTTAGTTATTATTTATTTAACTACTCACTAGAACTAATTCATATGGTAAAGCAACGTTTGCCGGGTTAGCTAGTAATAAAATAAATACACGTTTGACTCGATTAGGGAGGTTTCGTTCTGATTTATACCTCGTGTTAACTTTACGTGTAACAAATTTAGTGACGTGCCAGTTTTAGCGATTTTTCACTTCATTGCTGTCAGACGTGTAACTTTTGTAAATCGTGAGTACAGTCATCACTCGATGCCCCGTCGTCCAGTACAAACGGTCCTGCGATCCGATGCATAGATCGGCAGCGTTCGATGTGCTGCATCGCAGTTCCTTCGGCGTACTGCTGGAAATAATGCGTTGCCTGTTCACGCTTTATTATTGTGTGTCATTGCAGATTTGAGACCGAAGGGTCGCGGGCGCCCGCAGCGCATCCTGCTGGGAGTGTGGCCCGACGAGCACATCCGCGGGGTCATCCGCGCCGTCGTGTTCCGCGACACCCACGCACACACCCCTCATCACATCAAGGAGGAGGTGCTTCCGTATCCCTCGATCACGGTCAGTATCGCGAACATCAATTGGCGACTACTCAACCGACGTCGATTATCAAGTTATTTATTCGATTCGACCGCACTACCGAGCCCGATCTACATAATCGCTGCTGTTTCTGGTGTGTTGGCCATGCCACGGATTTGTTCCATGACCATTATATCAGCGCGAGTGCTGCATGCTGTTGCGATGATCAATAAATTGTAACCTGTAAATTGTGAACAAGCCCGCGTATCGCATAGCATTGGACTTTTTCTTTTATTTGGATTGCTTTTATTTTCTCACGGAGAAGCACTGCGTTGTCGACCCTATTCATTTTAATTCTGTCAACAGGTGGAGAAAACGCCTAAAGGTTTTCAGTCGTAGTCGTCAGTGTATATAACGCTGTGCAGCTTCGACGATCGTTTCTGATAGGTTATATTGAATAAGTCGACGTGGGCGTGTTGCAGGACGGACTGTCGGTCGGCAACGCTTACGGGCCTGTGCCGTGCGGCAACGGGCGCGAAGGCGGGGTGTCGCCCAACGCGGCCGCTGCCGCCGCAGTCGCTGCAGTGGCGCACGGCATCCGTCGCCAGATGTGCAACATGGTAGTTGCCGCCCAACGACCCCCGGACCATCCGCCGCACCTCGGACTCCCGCCGCTCCCACTCCAGTCACCTCGCCTGCCCTCGCCGCTCTCTGCCGGATTGGAATCGCCGCTGTGCTCGCCTCCGCCCCCCGGCCACGCGCTCGAGCCGCCCAAGCCCGTCGATCCGTTCCGCCCGTTTGCTTCGCCCCGCCCCGACGGCCGCTATGGAGAACGCGATGTTGTAACCGAGCTCACCGATATGGGACCTCCGAAGACCCCTGTCAGCCTCACTAAGAACGGCAAGGAAATGTCGCCAGCTGTGCCGGTGAAAATGGAAATGCCCCCCGGAGAGGCCCGCGCGGAGAACATCTGAAGCGAGGCCGCGGGTACGCCGCTGCCGGTCGGCATGCCGCCGCCGCCGCCGCTGCCCGCTTATCCGTACTTCGTGCCCAACCGCAACTCCGTGGGCTACTTCTGAGTGGCGCGCCCGACACCCACCCCGAGCGCCACACGGGCATGTACACGTTTCATTTAATGACGATTTCTTCGGCATTAATTGATTTTATTTCATAATTTAGTTATTATTTAAAGTGGACTCGCTGTGCAATACATTGCTTGTTGTTTAATTATGTTTAGTTACGAATATTAAGAAGGATTCTTTTAGTTATTTTTTTAGTTCTCTTGTTAGTTTTCTTTTTGTTCCATTCATCTGTCGTTTATGTTTTTCATTTTTTTATCATGTTTATGTATGTATTTTTGTATTCCAGTAACGTAGCGTTAGTATTATTCGTTGAGATGAGACGGCGAGCGCAGAGCGGCCGGCCCCGTGCGCCGCTTCGCGCTCGCCCTGTGTTAAGTGTAAACTTGAATTACAACTTAGATCCATCTTTGAAAGTAGAGATATCAAAATTTGAAACATTCGGCCCATTTCAAAAAGACTGTTCGGTATACCTAAACATTATAGTTCAGCGACATATAATATTCGCGTAAGGCAAATTATATTAGCCCTAGATGTGTAACATTAATTAAACTTCTAGATGTATCTATCTGTGACCGTGTTTGTGTCTGGTCGGTGTCAATTTATCTACTAGCGTCGTAGTGTGTGTGTCGCTTTCGGCTTCCCGAGCCACCGCCGTTACACGTGCCGCGTCACTCCGAGTAGACTTAGTGATCGCCAAATGTAATATAGATGTATCTTATTAGCCAGTAGTAATTATTCCAAATGTTAGACTAACTTAGATGTCCTCGATGGCATCGGCCAACCTCTGCATTAACTTTAGCGCTGCATGCTAAGCTTTATGTGTTTTAAATAAATATGATAATGCCGCATTTATCTACTACAACGTCTACTTTCGAGCGACGGTAACATGGAACACTCGCGACACAATAGTCGTGTGTCGTCTGTCCCCGCTTCGGTCTGCGACCGTGTGAGACGTAGGCGTCATTATTGGACACTCGCCGAACTGTAGAGTCGTTCCGGTGGCCAGTGACTTTTAACATCATCGCTGTGTTTTCGCGGTTAAAGCGTAAGAATAATTGTTAATCGTAACATAAATGTGACAAATTGTTAGTTAATGTATTGAGGGCAATCGGCTGGCCCGCGACGGGTTCATGGAGGTGGAAGGGGGAAGGAAACACCTCGGTGCGTCGCCGGCCGGATCGAGAGCAGGCCGCGTCCGGCGGAAAACTCGCGGACGGACGCGAACCCGTCGCTAGCTAGAGTATACATTTCAATTTACTTAGATTAGCTGTGTAACCACTGGTGGGAGCCGGCTCCGAGCCGACGACCTGCCGCTCCAGGCCCCGCGCTCCGCCGGTCGTCGGCGCGGACGCGACGTTTATTAAGGTGTACATGTACAAATTTATTTTATCCACACCTTCGCCCGGATACAGTTATTTTGATTAATATTTTCGGCGGGAAAATTTATTAGTGATCTTCTTGCCGCAAAGGGTATACCATGAGTTTAGATATTGTCGGTGAATTGGTTGTCGTTGGCACCATCGTGACTCACTGAGGGGCTCGGCCCCGGGGCGCCGCCCGGCGAGCTGCCGCAGACTGCTCGAGAAGCACGGTTATGATAAGTCTCCAAGTGGCCTTGATATCTCACTGATGTTTGGGGTTCGGGTTCGGTTAAAGTTTGGAAATTAGTATATAAAGAAAAGACCAAATTATTAAAAAAATACATTTGCGATTCAGATCTAACGTTGGACTTTTGGCTATCCTTTTGGAAATAAATTTATTCTAGGAAAAAAATTAAAAAAGTTATATACGGCCTATACGTTTCGGATGAATTGCGTAAATTTTGGTAAATGTTACTACGCATATTTTCTATTGTGTAAGTCTAGGCTAATGTGTTCAAAAACTAAAATTTAAAATTTTTGAAATTGTAGAAAGTGCCTTCCAAATGTTTGACCACGATAAGTGTTGGATTGCGAGCGGCGATGAAGGGACGCGGCGGAGCGGCGCGGAGCGCACCGCGCCGCGCCGCGCCGCCCCGCGCGAGCGTGCGTTACTATAAAGAGTTAGAAGTATAAAAATTCAAAATTATTATATAAAATTAAATACATATGACTATTATATAGTGAAAAATATACTAAAAATTATATATTTGGCCGAAGTGGTTATACCCTGACAGGCAAGCGTTAGCTGACTATTCGGCGTCAAAATTAATTCTCTATTTCTTTACTCTCACTAGAATCCATCGGAAAACAATGCAAAAGTTGCAATGTGCCATTTGTTTGAACTGAGAATGTTCATTTTTGTATCACACTTGGATTTCGTAGTATAATTATTATAAACGTTAATTAATTTATTGTACTGGATGAAAACTATACATTTCGATTGCATTAATGTAAGTGGACTATGTTATTTTCGTGATAGATAAGTAAAGATTTACTTGTCGTAGTCTTTTACCTACACCGAAAGAGGCGGTTTTGGTTGATACCACATGTGTAGGTACTACGCGTTAATTTATAATTAAAATAGCTAATTAATCATTATTAGCGACACGTACTGTGCGCTATTTTGCATGACAACTGTTCTCATCTCTTCTTTTGTGATAAATATATGTGGGACATAATTTATTTATGGAGAATTATACATTTAAGGACAGGCCGGGTGCCGCTGGACGCTGTGTGGCGTCCGCCGCCTCTGCCGTTCGCCACGTGGTTATTTATTTTTAGTTGCAAGTACCCGCCACTGAGAGCTCATACTTTACCGTTATGCTTGCCTCTGTGACCTGTCGAGCAACCAAAAAGAATATTTTCAACAGGCTTACTATATTTCATGACTGTTTAGTTTTAAGTAGTGATGTTCTCGGTGGATATATATCTACTATGAAATAGGATATTATGTAAGCAATGTCATCGCTTCAGCTCTAACAATTTATTTTCCATTGCATATCATTAGCAAGTTTAAATCTTCGGCGCGTCTATCATCCTTCCTTATCCCCACTACTCCCTCCGTCTAACTGCCTGCGTTTATTTTATCGACTTATTGGACATATCGTCCATTTACCGGTCTCCAAGTTGCATTTTAATATATGTAGTGATGATGGACACGCCGTGAACATTATGATATAACGGTTCAGTTTCATTGATGTCTTATTGTAACGATGCATCGCTGTAATTAATGTAGTCGATGTCAGTTACGTTATTTCAGATACGACGTTTTTTAAATGAGTGTTGTTAAGAATTTTTTTTTCTTTTCAATATCTGTGTTCCTGATGTATTTATTATGATGTATTACTGTGTAAAGGCTACATTAAAATTATTACACGTTCGTGATCAATGGTGTTTAGTTTAGAGTTACTGTAAATGTGTTGTCATCGATGTAATAGGCCGTGTTCACGTTGTCTGAACGAATAAAGGTTCGCTCACATGTTGTCTCAGCTTTGAGGCTCTTGCGGCTAGATGGCTGATGCCTCGCCAATAATCAGCTTCTGGTGCACTTTCCATTCAAAATCCGTTAGAGACGGTCAAATACGCTGGTTATATCGATGCTCGAACGAGAACCTTGTTTCAAAAAATTCGTTCCGGCAACGTGGATGTCGTGGCAATTTTTCTGCATGTCTATTATAAAGTACAATTAATCGGTGTATTTCAATGTAACCAGTTATCTAAATTTTAAAGGTAGTTGTCAGTATCCAAGTATCAAAGTTTAAATTCTTTAGTGCCCTTTCTTCTGATCAATGTAGTAGATATATGAATATTACATTCAGTAATTTTAAGTTCGTTATTGTCACAGTGTACCGTTGTCTGATAAATATATAAAAATAGAGCAGAATGCTGTTTTATTTCTCGCAATCCTTTAATTTTTAACCCTGAGAAAACATAATGATAAACATATTTTACTAAAATAAAAATAAATAGTACTTACCCTTTTACGATTGCAACGAATTTACTTTAAAAGCCATTAACACTACGTAGCTGCTTAAATCACAAACTTGTTATTCGAAGCCTGAAGCAATTTTTTTACCCAAAAGTCTTAGTTTAGAAACTTCCTTCATTATTTTGTTGTTTTTTATATATTTTTGATCTTAAACTCATTATTCTTATTTTATTGAAGTTTTTTTTTTCAGATATTATAGAAAACGTATCCCTGAATACTAAAAATTATTGTTGGCACCTCTGGTTAGTGGTTACAAAATTTCTTTTCGACACTAGATGTCGCTAGATGTAAAGGAATACTACTTCCCACTAGAGGTCGTTACAGTAGGCCCTAACTTCGAGTTTTGAAAATAAATACAAGATGTCGCTAGTTTTGATGCCGTTTTTAAATATTTATTATTTATAATACTTTCTTTTCAACATCCCTCTCAATAATTTTTATAATCGTGTCAAGTTATATATGTAAAATGATAATATGCTACATCGTCATTACCAGCCTCTGCATGTCCACAACTGGACATAGGCCTCCCCTAATCGGCGCCAATCCTTCCGGTCCTGGGCCTTCCGAATCCAGCAGCTTCTCGCTGTCTTGTTCAGGCCGTCAAACCCATAAACCGAAATTTTAGTTTCAAAATCAGATCGTAAACACGGTCGCGTTTTGGTTTGTTTAAAAAAAATTATAATAATAGAATTTCATTTCATTTGCGGCAGTAAGGTGTTTTAAATTTTCGATGTAGCTTTACACATCGATTGGAGCGTCTATCAGATAATAAACTATTATTAATTTAATTTGGTAAACGTTCGGTTTGGTAAATATTCTATTAATATTAAATGTATTTCAGTTTTTCTTACATTTTCTTACATTACTATCTAAATTATTCAAATTTACTGTATTATAGGGGGCGTCCATTAATTACATGAGGCGTTCAAGAGGGAGGGTGGGTCTCCGCAAATATCACGTAACTTTTTATGCAAGAAACAGTAAAATTGCAAGATTTTTTAATCTTATGTTACGAATTAAGTATTTTATTGTTTAATTTTCACTGTAATTCTAGTCTACTTAGGTAATGAAGCTAACTTTTTTTCTTTTTAGAATAAATCCAATACCTTTACGAGGTACACGTAAAACAGGTACACGAAAAATCTCATATGAGATTGGAGGAGAGAGGGAGGTTTAGCAAAATCATAACTGGGGGGAGTGGGGATAAAAAACTAAAATCACCTCACGTAATTAATGAACGCCTCCATATCCCTTGAACCCATGTGACTTTTTCACATTACAAATGCTGTAATAAACCATGCTTTACTTGAGTCTCAACTAAAATACTGCAATTTTGTTTTGTTGGTGAATTTACCATATGCTTCTTAGTTACATCAAATGCACGTTTTATACGGTACGAATTATTCTAACCGCAAGGCCAAATTCACCGAACAGCCAAATATAATTCAAACTTATCACTTTAAACAATTAAAAAAACGAACACAAAGGAAAAAAACAAAATAAAACATAACAAAAACTTGGAAACAACTGACTTTATTTAAAGGATAGTACATAAAGCGGATAAGGATAGTGAGACAGACTAACAAAAAATATACAAGAGGATTGGCGCGGTTCGTAATTTACATATACAAACAAGCCAGCTGCTAGCCATCGGCACACAAATAAAAATTCAGGAATACATACGAAATAATTTTATTAAACAATTAGCCAAAACTTGTATTTTCTTCACGCAATACACGGCCGTTTACATTCCCTGTTCCTGCGCCATCAGTGTAGTTTGCTATCGTTAATGATCACGATACTTTACAAGAACGGGGTGGAAGTCTAGCGATGGGAGAGCGGATGCCATGTACCTACCTATGCTATTTACATCCGCCAAAAATATATGCCGAAAATTACCTTAAATATTAAACACAGCACGGAATCATTGCGATCGTTAAAGACGGCGCTACGCTCTCCCAGAGTGGAACTCCGTGACATCGGCTTGCGTAGGATCTTAATGCGTACGATAAATTAAAAAATCTACAAACTAAATTAAACCGTAACTTATCGAATCAGACTGCGACGGCTCCGTCGCTTAGCAACACAATGACAATTGTCACGTGCGTGCATGTAAGTGTACAAAAAGTTATAGGGAGTCGGAAAATTGCGTTCAAAGACAGAGATGAGTGTGATGGTGGGTAGACGATAGTAAATACTCTCGACGATGGGAACTCGAAAAGTGCAAAGCGCCCCGTCGCCGCGAGCCGACTAGTCGCTTGCACTATTTCGACGTTTCTCGACGATATTAAACACTAATTATTACACTATATCTATTCTTCAGTCTTCGTTTTTTTATTTCAGCCGCGCCCCTTACATTATTACAAAACATGAAAACGTCTGAAGCGACAGAGACCAGGTGGCGCTCGAGACCTTACCCCCACTGACAGTTTCATGCGCATCATTATGCATATATACACGATAAGTATCATTAAAACACAGCATACGTAAGTATGATTATGATGGTGCAGACCGGTTTCTTACACACTATGATATATAACATATATACGTTTTATTATACTGACCCATTCGAGTACACTAACACTGAATACAAGATTTTTTTTTGGATTAATTCAGGTAAATATTAAAAAATGGTGAAATGTCCAATAATTTTACGATTAAATATTATGATTATATTTATTTAATTATTTTTACGATGTTAATGGATAAAATTGCTGGCCATTAAATACACGATAAAAATTCCATTACAATTAAAATAAAATAGATTATTACAATTATCATTATTATTATTATGAGGAATATTAAATATGTTTTAGATATTGCAAATAAAATAATTATTAAATATCATTATAAAATTATGTAAATAGCAGGTTGCTACTCTAGAGACAAATAGTCATTGCAGACACAAGTGAGATGAAATGATTATGTGTGACGTTGTTTGATTGCAATCCATACAATCATTTTTTCAAATTGTATTCACGTATATGGAAAAATCAGGCATACACGTGAAACAAGGCATTCGGAACGAATGTTAGAATCGTATAACAATATGAAAAATATATTTAAATCACTAAACTAAATTCGATTAAACAATATTTACAATTATAGAGGCAGTTGGTGGTACATCACTGGATTTTGCACCGAGCTGTGCTCGAGTCTTAGAAGCATTTCAAAAATGTCTCGAACACACGCATAAATTAAATATACTACGCGTTAATAAGAAATTATTAAAATTAATAAAAAAACTAACTAAGTAACGTACCTTGCGCTACCATCGCCTGCCCCTCGAAAGGGTGGACAATACCAACAATTCCAGTGGCGATGACATTGAAGCGGTGATCAAATATATGTGGACGTTTGACCGATAGAAACAAACAAAAATGTACAAACTTACGAACACAAACCGTAACATACGGAGTATAATATATTGGCAATAAACATTTACGAATTCGCTCGTAGAATAGCTGGACAGTTTCTATAATCTCTGCACTGTTCATACATGTATATTATCAAGCGATAACACCACGAACAAAGTCCATGTCTATATACGACAAACATAAATATAAAAATCACCCACCATTACAAAAAAGTAATATACATACTTCTATATAACAACAATGGTGGAAACAGTTAATAGTATGGACAATTTGTATGGCGATCCATACAAGATATTGCAGAGTATTATGTATAATTAGACCATAAACACAGTCTTGTCAGAGTTACACGGCAATGACTCTCTCTCTACCACGAACACAATATACCTACGACGCATACGTATCCTAATTGTATCACCCGCTGAAGACAGCGTGGGACACTGTGGAGTCCAATAAATAAATTATACGACGGCATACATTGGTAAATAACATTTTTGAGTATTCAATAAAAAAAAGGAATAAAAGTAATAATTAAAGATATAAATAATGTATAATAAAATGTGATGTAAGTGTTATGCTACGGAAGTCTCTAGAGCAGCTACGTACGGACCCAAAATCGCTATGCTCCATATCACTTGATAAGGATGCAACATGTCTACATATTGCGTGCCGACACGTCAGCTAGATAGCGATAAAACGTCCAGTAGAACAACATACGGTAACAGTAAAGATAATATTGCTTTTAGACCCACAATACACATACATTCAAGCTTACAAAATGGACGTACAGTGCTCGCACGACATAGCCGCGACGACAACATGATGCACATACTTATGCAACCTCTATATAAATATATGTATAGTAATATATAATAAAAAAAGATATGCACAATATTATTGCGAATTTCATAGGGTTTAACTCGTAAGACGTTAACCTAACGTCGGCCGATATTGTCGAGATCGATAGCGTAATTTATTTGGGCCGCTTATCCTTAACAAATAATGTATGAATTACAGATAAAAAAATATTAACATTTAAAATTATTCGAACGTTGCAAATTTTACTGAAAAATTAATTACTACTAATCATCATTGAAATATTATTAATTGTAATTACATACATGAATGAGAATAAAATGAAAAAACGCTAGTCAAATGTCGAATTTAAAATAAAACCAATTTAAAACGTCAAAATTGTCAACAATTCTTTATATAAAAAAGGCATCTTAAAGTAATTATTGTATAAACTTATGATCTAAAATGCGATATCCTCATAACTCTTTGGGACAACGATTCGTACAACAAAGTCACAGAAATTTGGCAATGCGAAATGGTAGGGGGCGCCACCACACACGTCTACTGAAATTTGAATTATACACTATATAATTATAAGGACTACAATCGTTTATATGTAATAATGGTATACGTATTGGTATTGAATAAACAATCGGTAATCAAACACAGTGGATAATTGAGTAGGTGTCCATCAACACTATCACGTGCAGAGCCGGTGGGTAGTCTTTGTATCAACGGTTACACGATCCATTGTAGCCAACCGCACGCTGCCACGCCCGCCCACGACCTCCGGCGCCCTCTAGCGACCCTCATCCGGACTAAATAACGGATGTACCATTACATACCCCTACACCTAACGCTATGTTACATTGGAAATTGAACAGTCCCCTATAGATCATTTACCCGACGTACTCATAAAAAAAAAACATTATCGGCTGTTATGTTTGTAGAATCCAACAACAGGCACGATTCCTATGATGTGTCATGAACATGTCGTCATAACTTATTCATTTGACTTTTGTTTTGAAAAACGAGGATCCTACTGACTCAATATTGTATTTAAGTGCATATACATCCGTCAAATATAACTTGTTAAGGAGAAGAAAGTTCGTACTGGAAAATATATAATGATTATTCTATATGATATGTTAAAGAATTAAAATTTCTAAAATTTAATAATTATTGTAACAATGTACAGATTTTTGTAGTATTGGTATAAAAATACATATTTTGGAGCGGTTATGAGTGTGCTTTGTAGATAAACAAATATAATTGTTCACTTAGTATTAATTTGTATAAATATATGCCTATAGAATGGGTATTTAGTCCGGGCGTCAATACCCTATTTTATACAAAAATCACGACCGCCTTATAATTATATTATATTGATATTAAGTAAAACCTTTGAGATCCAGGCGTGTGCTGAACAAGCTAAATTATTAAGTTATTTTTGTCTTCAAGTTATAACATACCTACAACAAATAGTAGAAACATCATCAAAAAATAAGTTATAATTAGTCAAATAGAATAAATGATTTAATTTCAATTGATTTATATTAAAATAATTGATTAATATAAATTTATTCATATTAAAATAATTGATTAATTTAAATCGATTCACATTAAATTTATGATTTAGCCATTTCTCATAAGCGAGATTATGTATAACATAGATATTATGTAAAATGCTTTAAATTTTTTCAATATATGAAGAAAAATTAGAGTATACGATGCAATTGTGAGTATTAAAAAAAATTGGGTGACATAAAAACTTATAGATAAACGAACAGCTACTGATATGATATTAAGTATAACATTGCAAAATAACGAATTTACTTTAACCTAAGGCGGCAGTCGTAACTTTTTCCTGTGGGTATCAACGTCACTAGTGAGTGGAGTGTGGTCACGCCGGAGCGAAATCTACAGCGTAACCGCTGCTGGGAGGCGTATGTGCGGAGCGTGTCTAGCAGTGCCAGGGCGCGTAGAGGTTGGCGTATCGGCGCATCATGCGCCGGTTAAGTCGATGCTATTCCTCGCATTTACGACACGCTCCTGGCACGTCGAAGTCGAGCACGAGGAGCTTGGTCTCCTCTGTGCCGTTACGGGAACCTACCGCACAGATCAGCTTGGTGGCGGAGGCGCGGATCCGCCAGACCACACCGCCCGAGCCGCCCGAGCTCAACTCGACCAGGTTGCGGATGAACTCGCCCGTGCGCACGTCCCACAGCTTCACGGTGCCGTCGTCCGACGATGTGATCACGAAACGGTTGCTCGACTGCAGGCATGTTACGGCGGATTGATGCTTATTCGGACCTGCAAGGTTAACACGTAAAACAAGAGTTAAAAAATATACATTAATATTTTTTTTCTATAAACACCACATAGATAAAATCCTATTATTAGAGCTAAACACTGGAAATGCAAAGAATTTATTCAAATATATTTTATTTACAAATATACCAGCAGTATATAATATACAATATATATATAATATACAGTATATAATATACAGTATATAATATACAGTATATAATATACAGTATATAATATACAGTATATAATATACAGTATATAATATACAGTATATAA
>DWJK01002746.1:0-14122 GCA_018248815.1 Croniades pieria auraria
CAGCGTGGAGGACTACAGCCTTAAATCTTCTCAATATGGGAGGAGACTCATATTCCAACAGTGTAATGTTAATGGGTCGATTAAAAAAAAAAAAAAGTGCTAGGATGTAGTAACGCGTGTGTGACTAACTTCAAGTACAGTGGAAATTAATTAATACTGACAAAGATTATATATTCAGTACTAAGATATTCTAACAGTTCTAATGCTATAACGATTTTATACATTTACTAACCAGTAGTTGAATAATTTGATTCTAAATTTCGTTGGGTAGCAGTAGCTAATTGTACCTAGTGATTGGTCAGTTAACACTTATTTGACTAATCTTTACGACTAAACAATTCAATCTCCTCGTTGTCTTTATTGAATATTCCAGTATCTTACTTTTGAGGAAATAGGTATCTCCGACGTAAATATTGGATTTCTTAAACCAATCAATTATGGACCGAAAGGTGTTCGAACTCATTTTGTCAGGCCATCTGATTTAATAAAAGTGCACGAATTTCGTAATGGACTTGACCTATTACCATAATATAAAGAAAAAATACATTTCCGGGTGTTGTAATCAAATTTGCTTTCGCTTATGTCTCCTGACGCTATTCCTGGCCATGGATGAAAGTATCTAGATTCTATTCTACTATGTTTCCAGCGTGTGTTCCTGATGTTACGAAAGCTCTGAACCTGAATACAGGCTACGGTATCACCTATTTATTGTAAGAGGGTATTAATAGGACTTTCGAGGTTGCGACCAGTTAAAGTCTTTAACTTTAACTATGATGAAACAGAACAACTTATCTTTTAGTTAATCACATGCAGGCACACGTGCACGTTCACAAATACAGAACGCACGCACCCACACACGCGCGCACACACGCACGCACGAACGCACACACACACACACACACACACGCACGCACATACGCACGCACGAACGCACACACACACACGCACGCACATGCGTACGCATGAACGCACACATACACATACACGCAGATACACATACACACAGATACACATACACACACACACGCACACTCACTCACACACACTCACTCACACACACTCACTCACACACACATACTCACACACACACATACTCACACACACATACTCACACACACACATACACACACACATACTGACACACACACACATACTCACACACACACATACTCACACACACACATACTCACGCACACACACACTCACACACACACATACTCACACACACACATACTCACACACACACATACTCACACACACACACCCTCACACGCATGTACCGTGAATATTTGTAAAAAAGAAAATAATCAATAAAACAATGCTTAATTTTTGTTAATATATTTACAAATTGTCCGTGTGGATGAGCGGGGTACACAGCAATACGGGCTCATTAGCCTAGTGCAGAGGTCCTTGCACCTTGATTGTTACCCATTTTAAATTGCTAATTAAGAATTTTGAATAGGGTGATGTTCTTAAAATAGTTTTAACAGATTTTTCTCTAATTAACGCGAGTGAAACCGCGGGGCACAGCTAGTAGTTAATAAATGAATAAATAATTGTTCCTGATGATATTCTTCATTTTTGTTGTACACATTATGATAGAGTTAATTGGCATAATATCAACGAGGATTCATTTAAATATTTTATTCACAACTGGCTAGCTTAGTTATATTGTACTGCTGAAACGTCAATTGAGGTATGTGCTATAAATGTATGTGTTGAATACATAATAATTATTTTTATGCCTGTCTTATGATTCTGGTATCTGCTTTTGAAACCTGTAGTGGTAGGACCGTCAACCTTATCATCAAATGTTTCGCACTTGATTTCTTTTTGAGATTCTTTTTGCGAATCTCCTACTAGTTAGCCTTGGTGTGAATGTCACGTTTTATTAATATTACCTACATAATAAGGCGAACAGGGTCTATTATTACACTAGTAATAAGAAATTTGATAGGTAAAGTAGTATGTTATCGACTCTAACGAAATTTAACTAGCCTGTTGTTTGAGTATTTATTGATCTTAACTACTGAATCGGGGTTATGAATTCGATTCCCGCTTAAGACAAATATTTGTGTGCTGGACACGTGTACTCGTTCTGTGTTTTCAAGTATTTATTTAACAGTTTACCGCAAACGTATAGTCATATCAGGTATTTGGTTACCATAGTAAAGACTGTTTAGATTTCGATAGGTTGGGCGTAAGTGAGCTAATCCACATTACTATTACTATTTCCATCATCGTTCTACCTTCACAGCAATGTAACTTTATGATTCAGTTCTATTCAAAGTGAAACGATACATTAATTATAAAACTTAAGATGCTATCAAGTGTAACATTGTCTATAGTCAAACGGTGCCAACTACTTCTGATACGTATAACGCGCTTATAATAAATTTTTTACCAAAAATCATCTGCGCATGGTGTCATTGACTAAAGAGAAATGGATACTGTTATCCTATTTCACTGTTTCTGATTACCACTTCATTCGAACCGAAACAATATATGGATTAATTGAACGTAGTCACAAAATTATTGAAATAAAAAGATGGTAAAATAAAAAAAAAAATTTTTTTTACGGTATTATATTTCGTTACTAAGTCTCTTCACAACTTCACAAACATTAATGATATTAATAAATTTCGAAAAACAGCTTCAAGTAAGTGTATTCAAGTCTCTTTCGAACCTCATAATTTTTATGAGCTTAAACCATCACTGACGTTTTCATTAGTATCATAATCATAGAGGTAGAGATCGGATTGGGCGTGAGCGATGCCTCCGGGACCCACAACCGCGGTCGCTTGAGGCATGTGGACAACAGTGCCGACGTCATTACGATGAATTGCTACGTGGGATTGGGGATTAGCTATAGCAACCCCTTTAGAACCACTGACCGCCTCTGCTATAGGATTCAAGCGCAGCACGTAATTAGAGTCCCATTCGAGAACTTCAGTGAATTTGTCACCGTCGTATTTGAAGATATCTGCCTTGCTGGAGCTTGAGCTTCCCTCCGAATAGGTCCCGTCAGGGTCAAATCTAACAGGCAAAAAAGAATTATTAGTTAGATGTTCAAGAAAGAAAAATAAGCTGGATTAGATGGGAGAGTCATGTTTGTTCATTTGGATGGTAGTAAATAACTGGACCCGTAGCGACTAATTTTCCTTCTCTTATTGGTTGTATAGCTGGAGCTGAAGTATCATTTAGTTCTCGTAGCTGATTAACAACAGTATTAAGGTCTGTTGCCGATGATAAAGCAAAAATTCGTGCAGCAGGTCCCGCTACTGCTAACCCCCCTGGTTGAGTATAAGCTAATCCGCCTGGGCCTACAATAGCTGTTCCTCCTTTTCCAGCAGTTGCTACACCACCAGGGCCTGCAATAGCTACACCACCTTTCCTTACTCTCAATTTATTTATGAAGAAGCCTGGACTTGGAGCAACTGGCTTCTTATTTCCGAACCAATCAAAATGACCAAATTGAAATCGCAGGTCCCCATCATCGGCACTACTTTTAGTATCATGAAGCTCTTCTTCTATGTAAATCTTTTTAGGTGGTTTTCGTGTTACTATTGGTTTTGCAACGTAAATTTTTTCTACTTTTCTAGCAGTTTCAATATCCTGAACTGGTGCATTATTTGCCACAGTACGCTTTTTCAATGCGCGTTTTTGTCTTGTGTTGGTACTTGTAACTCGACCAGTGGAATCATCGCTTTCTTGTGGGGCAATATTTTTTTGCAGAATATTATCTTTTAATATCGCCATTGCTTTGAGAAGCTCATCAGTCTCATCGTCGTTATTTTCTGATTCGCTTTTACCTGACTTTTGTTTTCTGGCACACACATCAGCATTTTGACCATATTCTACAAAATTATTCCAACCCCCACCTTGTTGTAGAGCAATAAGAGGATCTTTTAGGATTAAGGGAAAGAAAGGAGCAAACGGCCACTGAAATTGAAATGGCCATTGAAAGTTAGTTGGAAATGAAGGAAAAGCTGGGAATGGTGATGGTTGTTCTTGCCTTGTTTGAATAGAATTGATATCGTTGAATGTATTTTTCAAATTATTATTATTTGGCATAACTACTACTGGTACATTCATGATGTATGGAAAAGGCACGGAAGACGTCGATGGCTGATTGTACAAATTAGGAAACATTTGCAAAGCCCTAGAGTATTCTTGTCTATCTTCGTTCGATTCCTCCGTAAGATAATTATTTTCGTATTGTTTCGGTCTTTCAGAATGTGTTTCAGTTTTTTCCGATGCTATAATCTGTTGAAGTTTTTCCAACATCTCCCTATCAATAGCATAATTTTCCGCAGTTTTCTGTGGTTTATTATAATTTAATTGTTGTTTATGCGGTTTCTTCAAAGCTTCGTTTATGGCTTGTATTTTCTGTATAATTTCTTGTGTATTTACATTACGTGACGCCGTAACTGGATCATTTGTAAATGTAATTGATCTTTCCACTTTAACTGGAGATGCTTCTTCCGTTTCATCTATTGGTAGGTCTAATTTCATCGATCTGAAATTATAAAATTCCTTTATCTGTCACGTGTATACATATATACAATAAATACCGTAACCATGCCCAAGCAGATAATTACATAGTGTCAGACAAGCAGCAGCATGAACCATAATATAATGAACGCCATACCTGAACCATTGCTATGCCCCAATGTAGGTTCATTTTAGATGTAGCTTCATTCTTGAGTTAAAACGCCTCGATACTACATGTTAGTTTTGTAAAGTGTATCTCTCGAGCTCGTAAATGAAGCGTGAATATTAACCGATTACGTTTATCCATTTCTATAATCAACGTCGTTGCAACCGTTAACTACTTACTCCGTATTAATTTGATTTAACCGAAACTGATATCAGCTCATCAAACAAATCAAGTTTGATTATTAACGTTAATTTCATTTCCGTATTAGATATTGTGTATTAATAAATCATCTTTTTAGCGAACTTTTTTATACTCACTCGTTGTTTGGTCGTGACGAGACTTCTAATAGACAGCATGCGAGCAGGAACTGGAATTAAAAATTGTGTTCTTTAAATTATTGTATATTAATGTACATGTAAATATTCTTTAAACAGGTATTTGCATTTTTGTTGAACAAGCAAAATACATTTTTAGTTTTCGCGATCTCATTTCAATCGTAAATTAACATTTTTTAAATTAAGTTTAGTTGAGGCTTTAAATAAACAAATATTGTTAAGTGAGAACATATACATATATGTTCAAGCTTTTTTCGTTTTAGATTCTTCGCACACAGTTAAAATATTATGCTTCTTAAATCCTACGCTTCACGTTAATTAGAAATTAAATACCATTAAAGACATTTTTGCAAAATGTGCTAACATGACGGCCAATTCTAACGGAAAACCAATATTGTGGGTAACCACACTTGTAAAGTGGCCATAGGGCTACCAACCAAATGTACAAATTTAATTTAATGTGCCATTTTATCTGTATGCGTAAAAATATATTTATTTTTAAATCTGAAGTTTACTAAATTGCAGGTTTGTGCTGAAAGCTTTTCGAAGAATGCCTTAACTTTTTTGATATATACATATTATCTTTAAGGGATTTATTTGAGTTTTTTCTTATTATACAGAAAGAAAACTGGCAACCCTAGTTGTCAGTGTCACACGAACGGTACTATTTGGAGGCGTCCCAAAGTGAATAAGCTCACTCTCTCCATGAAGGTATTAGTGGAACGCTCTTTTTTGAAAGTTGACCGTTAGTTGGTGATACACTGGTAGAAATTATTGAGCTTGTGAGATTATGTCCTGATTGGCATTTGAATTAACCAAGCAAATTCTTCGATCCACGTACAGTAAAGAAATACTCTATAGAATGCTGGGTAGGTACGATTGTCAATACCTGCGTTTAGAATACGTAGGTATTAACAGTCGTACGCGTTGTATGGAAAATGATAGAAAAAATATTGATTATTAATTAATTATAACTCTTTATGTTACTTATTCATTAGTTCGCTTTCTCTACATTTTTTGCCAACGCTTAAATTTTGTGGCCTCGATATTATGAAAGTAAACAAATTATTAAAACCAACAACGCTTACAAGATAGAAAAAAAAAATCTGATAATCAAATTATTTTATTTCCCACAATTGAATAAAGTGAAAATGATTCTTAGCTCCAGCAGTCACTCCATCTGCAACCGGTGTCAATAAAAAACAATTATCAAAAAGGAATTTTTTGGAAGTTTTTATCGTAAATTGCAGAAGGCTTCTTATTTTTACGTTTTCCAAATTTTTGATCTCTCATATATACTATCAGTTCTCAGATCGTGGTTACTATGATATATTATGGTAGGTGATTGATGATTGATCATTTATCATGATACTGCTTCGGGCTAGACATATCGCTACATAAATTTCTAATGTGAAGCGATTGGTTTAAATTAATAAGTGTCCGTAAACTATGGTTTCTGATCTACGTATATATGAACCAGAGGCGTCTATCACAGTTTTAAGGGGATAGTTAGAATAGCGTCTTTGATCAACTTTGAATAAGACGATTACCATCTCTAGGACCAATATAATCTAAAATATTTAATAGGATAATAGACTCCAGCTGTCCTAGTTAAGTTATGATAAACAGCAACTCTGGGCTGTTCTCTGCTCATTTGCTCTCTTTACACCATGAAGCTATATTTTCAAAGGAATAATAAATTCTCTTATGTCCTGGTATGACATATAGAGCCATGTAACAACATGGTAAAATGAGTTCCTTATACTCGTATATATGTAATGGTTCAATGTTTGTTTAGATTTTAATAGTCGATAGATTGCAATTTACTGAATAAAAAACGTTAGTCGTATACGGAAAACTCTTTCGTACATTAAATAGTGATGAAACATAAATCGGGTGCCAAGTTATATAGAAGTGAGAGGTTCGATAATATTATTGTTGATGGCCAAAATAAATACTGTACGACAACATATCACGAAATCTTGCGATAGCCCAATAGCAAATAGTCTGATAATAATATGTTGTATTCAATATATTTTAGAAATAATGACTGAAATAATTCCAAGTCGACATCTATTTAACAACAAGATGCGAGCCGGATGTAAGGAATTGGAAAAAAATATATATCGATAAGTCATTACGCTCTATTAGGATATACTCATGCCGATAGCTAATCAAGGTTCATTCAAATGCATATCAATTGTCGTTATAGCTGAATGTCAAGGCATAAGATAAAATGATCTTTTCGGTCCGAACAGGTCTACGAAAAAAGAAAAATTAACAACGGACCGCCTTCAACATCGCTAAAATGTCAGTCAAACTAGTTTAGGGAACGAGGAAACTGTAAGGCTGGTTGCTTATATTGGACTACGCGCGTTTGGTATAGACTATACCTATTACGATCTATATTATATCTATATATATATCTATATATATATCTATGTATCTATATATATATCTATATATATATATATATATATATCTATTTCGGTTCTGCTTTCAAAATTAAACTTGAGTTAGAAGCGATAGCTATCTCACTAGTGACAATTAAATCTTCATTTCAAACGTATGGTAAGCGGGTAAATGGGTCATTTTACAACCAAGAGTCAGTAAGTTTACGAGAACTTGAAACGATAGTTGTTGTCAATAATAGTTTTTGCAAATACGTTTGTCAGAATGAAATATCTAATAAAATTTATTACGCTATAGATCTTGCTTGAGAGGCAACGGAACTAATTCATACTTATAGTCTTATTTCAATAGACCTGTTCGAAAGATGTGTTTATTACTTGTTTTAAATACAAAAATGAAGATGTAGCTCTAAAGAATTCGTTAACTGATCAATCGATATATGATTTTGTCCAAACAGGATGCGATGAGATGAAGTAAAAGATGTCTTAATTGTTCGGTAATGTACAATTTTTTTTTATTTCCCGTTATCCCACCTATTTTCATCATATGTTTCTAAGTTTTATTTCTCATTGATTTAAGAATTTATTTCGGGTCATTCCACAGTTTTAGTAATTAGTTTTTTGCCTTCACTTCAATATTCACTCTTTTCTATTTAATTTTTTTTTCATAATCCAACCGTGTTTTCCTTTGTCTGGATCTGTCCAAGTTGAGTACAAAATTTCACATTCTAACATTATACTCGTAATAAATGACGCACCGAACCTGAACATTTGAGAGATATATTTTTTATTTTTCCATATCGGGATCTATTCGAGGCGAGACAAAAAGAATCTATAAAAAGAACGAATCAATACAATTACCGTATTGGTTACGAATTTGCGAATGAACTATAATTATGAGCGATTCACTTTGATAATCGCCAGGTATTACGGTATCTGACACTTGCGACCTTAATTGTGCATGAGAAGTTAATAATTCGGGTTACAAACTTTTGTGAGCGTAGCTTTTTGAGCTTCGAGTTCATTAGTAAAGGCTTGCCACTGTACATTTCACCTTCGCACGTCGAAATAACTTAACACTTTATTATCTTTTTATTAGAGTTCTGACACTGAAGCTAATTTCTTGTATGTAAGTAACATATAAAATTGGTTTTTATTGCGTAAGTACATAATTAAATAGACCCTTACATATTATATAGTCAGGTATGTTTTCTATGAAAGTAGGCGGAGATTAAGCTTTCTGTTCTTTATCCTTGTCTTCTACTTTCATGAAAGTCATCATAATAAAAATCTTTGTAACAATTATTAATTATCATGAATTACCAATATAATATCTGCAATTACAATTTTAACGCAATAAATCATTATTATTATTATATGCTCTTTTAGTGTAGCTTTTCTTGTCCTAGACTTCAGTTTAGACGTTTCCAATTACCGATTTAGACCCGACGGCGTGGAGAGACATAGTTAAATAATAATGTGCTCCACCGAATACTTTTGCTAATTTGATAAGAATTAGCAGTTTGCCTAATCACAATATCAGGGACTAAATATTACGAAATTGATTTTATTATAATATGATCCGAAGAGCGGAAGCGTTCCTCATAAATTTTAACTTACACCTCACTCATATCTCGACTGTCTACGGTAAGATTCGTAAATGTCAAAAACTAACACGAATCTTGTGTATTTTGTAAATAACGATTATAAGGAATAAGTTGAAAAAAAGCTGATATTTCGACGATGCATGGAGCGTGATCGCGACAGAATTGGCCGGAGAGCATACGTTTTCACAAATGCATCTGGACCGACCTCAAATTCAAGTTCGGTTCTAGTTACACTGTTATTGGGTTATAATGTACGGCACTTTCTATGGGTACGTGCTTCGTGTTGATTTTTTTTATTGTAAGAGATAAGTTTATAAAGTTCTGCGCACTTAACCTACTAACAAATACCATACATGGCGGAGTAACGGTAGATCTGAATAAAAGCAGCCTCAACAATAGAAATAACCTACTCAACTAGTATGGTAACAACACAACACATCGTCATCTGAGTCACTTGAGCTTGCTTTTTAAAAGTTTCTTTGCAAAATATTGAAAAAAATCCATTCATGTATTAGATCATTTTCTTCTATGAATAAAATTTAAATATTATTCAATATTATTCAATTATAAATCTGTTGTCCAAAATTTTAAAATATCATGAAATCATTATTCATATCCCAATTTAAAATAAATATCAGTACAATATTTTCAATCATTATTGATAAATGTTGTGCAAGTTTTAAAAGGCATTGATCGTTGAAATCTTTGATTAAAAAAATTTAACAACATTCGACAAAATAATAATTACCATACATCCAACGGATCGTTATTGAATATTTTTTAAAATACCGGTTGAATTTCTCGTATACAACTATTTATTGTGATCATTAAGTTCTTACTGCATATTAAAACTTTTCCATACAAATACCGCCTACCTTTTACAACGGCGTGCCAATATTTGTGCTGTTACCTAATTATTGGGCTGTTACCTCAACATTTTGTCTCTTAAACATCAAAATTCACAATAATTATAATTGCTTTACGATTTTTACATTCATCATCATCATCATCAGCCTGCTCCCGTCCACTGCTGGACATAGGCCTCTCCAATGGCACGCCACTGAGCTCGATCTTCGGCTCTTCGTATCCAACCACCGCCAGCCACTTTACGTATATCGTCACTCCACCTAGCTGGGGGGCGTCCCACGCTACGTTCATTTATTTTTACCTTACTTTAGACAATTGTACAATTTACGTAACTGTACAATAGCCATTCGATTTTTCATCAATGATTTCACGTTTTAGGGCTAATTTTAAGCAAATACGCTATTGTAATAACCCTGCGTTTTCTTATAGAATTCATGTTGTTTATAACAATATTTATTGTATTGTATTTTTGTATTTAACAGTATTAATTTAAAAACAAAGAGACAGGGTTACTTTCCAATTTATAATATTAATGTGACTTTGCACAACTTGTAGAACATTATGAAGAACTCTAAAATGTGCAGGTTTTCTCATATAAAAAAAAAATTCAGTTTAATCGCAATCCCAGATCGATATAACCTACATAATAAATCTTAGAAAGGAAAGCCCAGTATCATACCAACTTTCTCGTGATGTAATTTGAAATTAATTTAATCGAGATTGTGTCACATGTAAATTGTTTTACACCGCGGGAACGAAAATGAGGTTGATGGTTTTATCTCTCCAGCCTCTTGCGGATACGTTTTTAAGTCACATTTAAAAGTATGCAAAGTATATAATTTACAATCCTTTTATATATAGCGGAAGTAGATAATATTAACAAAAGGCAGATTATTAGTTATTTGCCAGCAGGAATAAACATAATCTGACGGATTATTACTCATTTGGCACCGGGAATAAAATAATTTTTCGAACTTTTCTACTGATACTCTACATACTACGTCAATGAATATAAATATTATTAAAAATATTATGCACATTTAAATTTAGTAAAGACATTATGTTAAAGATTATATGTTTATTATTTCATTATATTTGTTATGGTATCATTACGGAGGTTTAATAAAGCAACGCCAAAATAATTCTTTCTTATTGACATTCATTATTGATATATTTTTATACTGAATTGATGTTTACCACAGATAAAGTGGTGCAAACAAGAATTATTTGGTAGGTTTTGATTATTTCGTGGATAACTTCTCAACTAGTATTGTTCATTTTCTTAAAGTATATATGTATGTATACTTAGTCTGGCCATAAATACTGTTACAATAAAAGATGAACAAAATATTACTTTTGAATTTGGAATCCGTCATTTCTGTACCATTGTTCATTGTGTTTTCTTATTTTCGCGTCAATATATTGTAAAATATTTTGTGACCTTAAAATGGAGCGGGATGATAAAAGGAACCGAATCGCTGTGATTACATTATATAAAGTAGGTATGGAACCAAATACATCTTTTAAAATCCTTCATACTCTTGGTATTAGTCAAATGTGTGTACCGGGCTATTGATAGGTACAATGAAACCTCCTCTATTTGAGAGAGAAAAAGATCTGGCCGTCCACGTAGTGTTCGTACGAAAAAGGCGATCAAAGCAGCAAGGGACAGAATTCGAAGAAATCTTATCTGAAAGCAAAAGATTTTATCTTGGGTGATGAGGTTTAGCACCTAGAACCATGTCGCCTATTTTAAAAAATGACATAGGACTCGCAGCCTATAAAAGACGCACTGGTCATTTCTTAACTGATAATTTAAAAATAATATCTTGGTAAAATCAAAACAACTACTTAAGCGGTACCCAAAGGGAGGTCACAAAAAATTTTTGGATAGGGATGAGAAAATTTTTACAATTGAGCAATATTTTTAATAAAAAAAAGGACCGTATTTATGCTGAAAGCTCTAAAGAAGCTTCCCAATAAGACAACAGAGTACAACGTGAGCATTATCCGACTTCAGTGATGGTTTGGTGGGGTGTTAGCTATGAAGGAGTGACCGAGCCAAATTTTTGTGAAAAAGGTATCAAAACATCGGCACAAGTGCATTTCGATACCATTTTTGAGAAGGTAGTTAAGCCCCTTAACAGCATGTCCGATAACCAAGAATGATCCTTTCAGCAAGATTCGCCGCTGGGTCATAAAGCTCGATGCGCCCAATTTTGTTTAGAAACGAACGTTCCGGACTTCATCAGAGCTGAGGACTGGCCGTCATCTAGCCCTGATCTTAATGCACTAGATTATGATTTATTGTCAGTTTTAGAGAATAAGGCTTGCTCTAAACGCCATGATAACTTGGAGTCCCTAAGACAATCCATACGATTGGCAGTGAAGAATTTGACCCATAGAAAGAGTGCGTGCTGCTATTGATAACTGGCTCAACGTTTAAAGAACTGTATTGCAGCCAATGGAGACCACTTCGAATAAGCTGTATATATTTTTAATGGTTTTATATTAATGTAATTAACTAACACACTGTAATAGTAATATATGTTACGTACAATAAAAAAAAGTTGTTTTTCTTTGTAACAATATTTATGGCAAGACTAAGTATTGGTAACATCGCGTCTTATTTCGAAATAGCGAAAGTGAGTCGAAAGACATATGTATGTATGTATGTATTTAAACTTCATTAAAACATAAATATCAGGAAATAAAACTAAATAGTATATTAACTTTCTGTTTAACTTTAACTTTTTAACTTTAACTTTTTAACTTCAACTTTTTAACTTTCTGTTTACGTTAACTTTTACTTAAGAATAAAATAAAAATACGTTTCCAAAACTCTACACAGTCACATCTTTGCATTGCGTCCTTTTGACCTTGAAAACGTCTGTACACAAGTTCAACGAGGGGCCCACTTTCTACCATGACCGATTTGTATATAAGTTAGAGTCCACTCCACATTATACGGTACCTACACTGACGCCTGTCAATCTCAACATTTTCCACTCTTTTAAACATTAATGATAACCCGTTGAAGTCTTTCGTACGAGTGAAATTGCATGGGATTCTTGCTCTACTTTTCCTGTCGTATAAATTATGTAAAGCTTAAATTCGTATAATGTATTTCAATAGTGTCAAATTAGAAATTGTATTTTATTAATTTTATTCCTGTTAATTAGTTTAATTAATTTCGAAAGCTTTTGTATGACAGTAAATTTAATTAGTAAGCAATGTCGAATTGGCAAACTGATGGTAGTCCGTTTAATTAATAACAAAAATTTGATATCTACTATCGTAGGATGTGATCAGATGGAAAAGGTGAGCGAAAGATTGTAAACAAGGCGAAAGCCGGTGGATGTTTTACAGCGCGAACATAGTGTATTATTTGCAGTAAAATAATCTGCGATCAATTTGTAGCGAAAGCAGTAACAATTTTATCTAAAATATGGCTTGATCATTATACCACTAATTGTTCTTTGAGTTCTACTATATCTCGTAGCCGATATTATTTTATTTTTCATAGACAATATACTTTGTCTTATATGATGTCCTAGTTTTTGGACACCTGGACGCCGTACGTCCTTAAATTAAGTTCACGGTTGAAGAAGAGAGAAAAGGTACTTTATCCTTCTTGGATGTTTTAGTCTGCAGAGAGTACGATGGCAGACTGGCAGATATTGTATACTGCAGGCGACACACACAGACCGATACCTGCAGGCTAACTCACACCATCACTTATCCCATCTCTCTTCAGTGCCTAGAATACTCATCAACCGAACTTTGAATCTGTGTGACTTTCAGTATGTAAACTCCGAATTAAGCCACGTGAGAATCGTATTGGAAGCCAATGGCTGCTCCTGAAGACAAAGTTTTCGGTTGGTGGGTGGCCTTTCTACGTTCACTTAAAGACACAGATCCGTTAAACGTACCGGGCGTATACATTATACCTTACGACTGTGGCAAGAGTTACATTGGAGAAACTCGACGCATCATCGTGACTAGAGTATCTGAACACATACGCAGCGTAAAGAATTTGGACAACCGAGGGTCCGAAGTCGCTGAACACGCACACAACACAGATACGGCACATTTTTTACACATTGACAAGGTGTCCGTTCTAGCGAGGGAAAAGTTTTTAGCACCTCGTAAGATACGAGAAGCAATAGAAGTGAGCCGACGTCCCTATTTCAACCGGGACAATGGGTGGACTGTGCCCTCTGCCTGGAAACCAATTAGTGT
>DWJK01002747.1:0-14122 GCA_018248815.1 Croniades pieria auraria
TTGTTAAAAGATACGGCACGGCATTGTTGAACTGATAAAGCGAACACGTGCCGTTCTCAACGAGCACAACTCCTCGCCTAGTTATATAATAGGAATACGCTTAGAGCTTGTTTTCAAACACTCCGTATAAACCGGCAAGACTCCATACATAATTCATACGACAAGGCTAGAACTCATTGATTGCCTAACAGACGTTATACTACACGAAATACTACGCTCGCCAGCATCGCCACGAACCAATATAACCTTTATCGCGTTACAATAGAACCGAAAGTTCATTGGACGGCATGTTTCGTTGAAAATAGCGCTGCATCCCCAAATCTTTGAGTTCAATTTTGCGCGATATCGCTACAGTTGTAGGAAGTGACCTTGGTAGGTCGGGGGTGGTTCGGGGTGTCGTCTGCCTCCTCAAGAGGGTGCGACGCGTCGGCCGCTTACGTAACAGATATTTTTATTCGCAGAGCCAAGTAGGATTTTGCTTTCTCGGAATGCTGTTCGGATTTAGCGATCGTGCAATTCAAAAACCTCACACAATTCGCCGTTTGCCTGCACACTGATTTCACATAAAGCATGAACGGATAATTCTTAAATATTTTTTTCCGCTCTGTTATAATTTTAGATCTAGAAAGTACTTCTTTTTCTCAGTATATCATATCATTATCTCATCATTAATAAGTGAATGATAAGACATTTTAACGAATTTATGACGCCGATGAAAATTCTTGTATTTTAAATTACAGTGACGGAACGACTTTACAACTGTATTTCGTAGGACTTTACAGCTATATTAGCCAGAGGATTGTAGTACTCCCACGTTTCACCAATAATGTTATACGTCAAATGGAATAGCGATGAATCGAAATAACATTCACAATCTATTTTTACATTAACATATAATTAGCTAACGCTAGCATTAGCTAACGCTAATCCCAATTAATACAAAATTTCTACAAAAACCACGAAATGTACTTATTAACTTCATTTAATCAGTATATTTTATTATCACAATACTTCTCGAAGTTTTCGAGATTCTCGAATCTATCCCTTTTTAACATCGTAATTATTTACCAATATTGCGATAAACATCTAATGAGAATACTCGTATATTCCATGACATAAATCATATACTTACCTTAACATTTATTGAATCCAACATCTTGACATTTGTCAAGTTATTAATAACATAAATCGCGTTATTTGTGAAATAAAAAATTGCTAGGTAAATACGTAAGTATTGAACATTTATGACCAAGTTTACATGGGCTTTTTGTTTAGATACTATCCACCTGAATTAAATAATAATTAGTACCATCCATATGGGTAAGCGCTTATTCACTCACGTATAGGTAGGTACCTTTATTATAACGTCATTGGTTATTACGGTATATAAAAGATTAGTATTAAAACGATTATGAGTGCAGTGCACACGATTGAAATTCTACATGGATTTATTACTATAATATGTAATATCATATCAACATAATGAATTTATTTGAAATATTTATTTTAATTCGCATTAAGGCACCTTATAAATTTTATTGGCCTTGACAATAAAATATATCGGTCAAACGCTTTGTTTGCCAGACGCGTCATACATAATTGGATTGCATGCCTCACCCTACTTAATTTTATCTTTTGAACGCGTTAATGAATACATTTGAAAGGTTTAAGGCGTGTGTGTTATATCTACAGAGTAAAATCCGATATCTTCGACCGTAGTGATAAGAGTATTGCGAGTTTCATAAAAACTTATCTGGCGAGACAGAGGCAATAAAATGTAATAAAATTATGGCCCCTTACATAATGCACAAGTGATTTATATTACTAATAGTAATTAATATCATTATGGCTGTTTGATAGTTTTGCTGAATAAAATTTTAACAATAACATGTATAGGAATGTTTTATTACGTACAGGTTACTTATACCGTATGAAAAAAAAACTTTATTTAATTTGTCAACTTGACTGACGTACTACATCAGGTTTATGCAATTCTGTGTCTGTTATGGATCTGTGTAACGAGCAGCGTTGAATATGTATGAAAACAATGTTGCCGGGACTAGTTATAATATCCATTCACAAATCGTGCTCTCCGAGTTAACGACATCTAAACGAACAAGATTAGCACAGCACTCGATAACTATAAACTGGTCTTGTCCTCGGCTAGCCGTAAACTAATAAACTGTTCGAGATTTCGTTGCATTTCTCACGAAAAAGCGCTATAGGGCGCAGATATGTACATATGTGTGCCTTTTTCAATTCGGTCGATTCACAGGCTCGCTATAAAAGTGTAATGGCGGCTGGAATGGCGCACTATTCACTGTGAGTTAAGACACGTAACGAAACAAACGATGCGATAGTATTCTCATTCAAGAACGCTGTACATAAACACGTCTGGCGGCGTAATTGAGCGATGACCGCTAAATCAACACAGGGTTAATTAAATAACCGGTGATTCGTCTGTAAATGTAGCGCCAGAATTCGCGCCATTTCTTGCGTGCTGTCAAAACAAAAACGTACAACTACAAACCCGCGTCAAGTCGACGGTTGACGTTGCGTTGCGTTGACGTGCGTCATAAACATTAATCATTCATTTTTTTTATAATAAAAGAATAGTGCGTTTGTCATAAATATATTTACAATTCTATTAATAATTAGTGCTTGTTTTGCTCAAGCAGAAATTCTGTATCATTCATTTCCTCTTTTTATCTTCGACTTGTACATTTGCAAGTTTGTATTGGATTATTCCCAGGTCGCAATTTTGGTTTATTAACGTTGATATCGTATAATAGAGAAATAATAAATCTGAATAAATCAGGGAGAATATTTGCGTGAATGCTAAATTACATGGAATTATACCCGTTGCTCGGTATGCTCACCGTGACGTCACCCGTCCGGCGCCTCCACCAAATTCCTTCTTTTCAACGTCCCACGCAAAAATGATATTAATACCAAAAAGAATTCGCACAACACAAAAGCAGGCACGTGCTGGTACAAAAACAGTTGCAAAATTACTTGCAAGTAGGCCACAATATGTCAGCCAGTGCGACCAGCTTGGTTTGACTCTTGGAGGCCCATTGACCTACGTCTCGCCACCCAAGGGGATGAGCATAAAACACGGTTCTCTCATTACAAACATTGATCGGTGTCATTGAATGCTTCAAAAACAGGCAAAGGAAGGGAGGACTTATAGCTTATTTTTGAATATTTGTGACTTAAAGAATTATTAGAATACATTTAGTATCCGATGATAAAATTGTTAATAATATGCAAATGGGACTAAATCTATAACCAATTTGGTCGTTATTTATACCTTACATATCTAAATCTCGATAATAAAATTAACGAGTACCTATTCGACCTTAAGTAATTAATCCGATTAATTCTGTGCCAATAGGAACACGGATGGTAATAGGACTTTAATCCGAAACAGGTACGCCTCTCAAAGGAGGATTAGGATCGAAGTTGACACTTATTATTCGATGCTAATCCTGTTTTCTGCTATTTCAACTACGTACATTGAAGTAACGTGTGTTAGGAGCTTAATAAAAATGTAGCACAGAAATAATGTGTGATGTAGTGTAATTTAGTTTCTGGGGTAAAAACGACAAGGAATTTTTGAATAATTATACATAATTCAAAACTTAGTATGGTATTCAATGAATTATGTCAATACATGTATTTCGGTTTTGGTCATTCTTTTTATCTGGTCTGCAACGATATCATTACATCAGCTTCTCTCAGTCCACTGCTGGACATAGGCCTCCCCCAACCCAACCAGCGCCATCGCGCCCTGTCCTCGGCTTGTCGCATCAACGATATCACACGACGTCAATTTGTTAAATCTCTAAATTCGGCAATTGGTACAATGAATCAGGAAGAAGACAAGTCTCCTCTCAAGATGCAAAGGTTTAAGAACGTAGCCTTGCTGGCTCAGAATTTTCTGGCTGTATTTTGTCAATGCGGTCATTTGAGCTCTCCATTTCTCTCCAAGTTGCGGACGGACTTGTGGCAAGCCGCGTTACCATTTATTTATAATAATTTACCGTAAACTGCAAAACTTTCTTCGAACAGAGATAACAATAACTTTAGAAAACCTGAGATATTAGTTGTATTGCTGCCTAGTGTTTAGAACTGGCTTAGATGGCGTTGGTAATAAGAAATTCTTACAGTTAAAACATTGTACAGAAACTAGGTAGGTTACTGACCTTTTTTATAACGAATAGTTTTTGAGGGTACAAGCTATCAATGTTAGGTGATAAATAATTAATGAATAAAAAATTAAAACCAATTTCGTTTTCGATTCGAAAACTTTTTTAAAGTGAGTGAATAAATTGTCTGTATGGCATAATGTCTTTGCTGTTTATTTTACAAGAACTGCGAATAGCAGAACTCACTAAAACACAACAATGATAACAACCTTACGTGTATACAGTTCAGTACTGTTGTTGCCAAAAATCCGGACTCGGTCGTGATGTTGTAGACGTTGTCTAGCAAGAGACGCGAGCTGAATTATCATTAAAGACTTACCACGCGAAAACGTCCTATGGAGCTGTTTATTATTCTTAAAACGAATGTTAAACGGATTAGAAAACGTCACAGTTTGACAGATGTTTTTGTTCCTTAGGCGGATCTTTTCCTAGTACGTCGTAGATGAAAACGAAAGGTTTTTGTTATTTATTTTTACTCTATGACACGATCAAATGATTTCTAAGCGAAGCAAGTTTCATGAATGTACATACATGTACATAGCTATGAACACCACGTGCAGAAAACACATAATCTAAACAGTTGAAACACGTTCAGAATTAATTGAGTTCCGAAGATGCGCGTGGCTCGCTATATTTATGGCGGAACGCATAACATTTTTAACCTTAATTGGGTGCAGTTCAGGGCAGGGTGAGGCCGTCTGGGGGTCGTCTGGGCCCCGCGACCTAAATCGCAGGTCCGCCGCGCCCCGCACCGCAGCGCTCCGCACTCGGAACGCGTGTCTGCCTCGACCCCCGACCCTCAAACCCCGTGTCTGCATTACGTAATACAATTAACTGCCGCGTTACATTATTTTACAATGTTGTAAACATTGATGACGATAACAACAATTGCACCGAATAGCTAATATAGCGACGATACAATTAACAATAAATAATTATAGACTACATACCTTAACTCAAAGAAGGGTGGAAATATTGGTCATCGTCATCGTCATTAGCCTAGCTCAGTCCACTGCTGGATATACGCCTCCCCCAATGAGCGCCATCGCGGCCTGTCCTCGGCTTGTCGCATCCAACATCTGTCTGCAACCTTTCGCAAGTCGTCATCCCACGGGGCCAGAGGGCGTCCTACAATAAGTGTGCCCAGTCCCGGTCTCCACTCCAGAAGTCGCCTATTCCACTCACTCACGCAGACACTCACGGTGCGCTTAGTCTACCAGTTCAAAGTCGCTCTGCGAGCTATGAAGCGAGCTATGCTCAGTCTCTCTGAAGGATAGGATCAGAAATGATACTATCCGACAGAGAACTAAAGTCATTGACATAGCTCAAAGGATTAGCTCGCTGAAGAGGCAATGGGCTGGGCACATCTGCGGAAAAATTATCAAAAAGAAATTTTAATATGGTTAAATAGGTCTTGTGTCGTAACGTTTCAGAAAAAATAATAACTATGCTACTGAAAATACTGTTTTAACGATATTAGATGTTTTCTGTACATATAAAGTTTTCGTGAATCGTTTTTAATGTTCTTATAAGCACATGAAGCAAACTCATATTGTAAATGATACAACTATGTAACATACAACGAAAGAAAAATGACCAATTTTAATTCGCTGTTAATTGTCACCGATACGGAGTCTATTGTATGCGTAAAGCGATAACCTTTGACGTTCCGAAATACCGATGAAATACTAGCACATTCATATCTTACACGTGACGCACAATTGATTCTATATTTAAATAGATTAGGAATTTATTATACCCATTTGCTAATTAAGGACGTAATAATGTTAGTTGACAGAACTGTAAGAAAGTATGCATGCTTAAAAGTAATTACGGGTGATTCATATATTTTTATTTCTCAATTCCAGGTGGTCGATGCCGTTGTGTGCAAGCCAGAGCTGCCCGAGTCGCCGCCGAAGAAGGTGCGCAACGAGGAATACGGCTACGCGGTGTACATCGACCCCTACGTGTACCAGCCCTACAGGACGACGCCTACCTTCAGGCCCTGGGGCAAACGGGAACCAGTGCTGCAGCACCCTGAGAGGGTAGTGCGAGTGGCGGACTGTACGAGGTTCGAAAGCGACTTTCAACCGAACGTCGCCCTTAAACCCTTGACTCCGCCCGTCGATGATGTGACGTCGTCGACTTCACCGCCCCCGCACAGCGACCCAGAGCTAGCGGCGAGGCTGCTGGACGTCGAGGCGAGACTCGCGGAACGCTCCCGGCAATTAGACGAGAGAGAAGCGGAGCTCACTCGACGGGAAACCAGGCTCGAGGAAAGAGAGCGTGAGTTGGAGCGGCGGGAACGCGCTGCGGAGAAGGCGTTGGAAGAGCGACCGGCGGCAGAGTCGTCGCCGCCGTGCAAGGAGGAGTGCGCACCGCCCTGTTGACCGCGCGTCGTGGTCCCGCGGAAGTACAATTGTTAGCGATGAACGCTCAGTGGAAGTGTCTCCAGAGTACAAAGCGTCCGGTGCTGGAAGTGTGTGTTCGCTGAAACGATACGACAACACGGCGCCTGAAGTTTCCCCTTTCACACTAGCGTCTACTGTCCGTGTGCGACAGTGTTCTGTTGTGATTCTAATTATATATGTATACTTAAATTAGTAACTATAGTGAGCCAGGCATGAAATGTATCCGAACGGACGGCTGAATACATCAATAATTCATTGTAAGGCTAAGGCTAGACTATAACTGGTACTGTAGATTGATACAGATGAAACAGGTGTACATCAAATAATCATATCAAGTACAGTTTTGTGAAATTATAACATAGTTGTTTTCTACATAATTTACAGGTTTTTTCTCTCGTTAGACTCTTCGATGTGTGCCATTCTGAAGGTACTGCCGTTACCTCTCCGTGTAACCTCAATCTGTGCTTTTCAATAATTAATAGAATACTCACGTATTATATAGGTGTATACTACAACCATAAGCATAATTTATACAGGGTTATTTTTAAGAGTACATAAAACTCCTACGGGCTTACACTATTGTATCTGTATCGTTTTGTTTCTGTTGCACAATCTGTTTTTACGAACGGTAAGTTGTAATCGTTCTGTAATACTAGATACGATACATGTCAGAATACCCAACAGTTTTTATATAACTTGAATATTCCTCTTTCTTTTTCATTTTAAATAACTCTGTATAAAACCTCAACCATACCAAATAATATTAAACAAACCAATACGACATACTCTATACGTTATAACTAGAATCAATATCCCATAGACCTTTGTTACGAATAATGAAAACATCAGGAAATAAATCATCATAATTTGAATATAACGGTCAATACCGTATGTCACTACTGGACTTGATAAAGTCTATTAAAAAATATATATTTTGTTGTCTATGAATTGTTATAGTCTGTGAATAGACCATTCAGGGCACTTTTGTTTTAAATAGCGTGCCTCGCTGTTGACAGTGCAATTTATTACCTATTTCACTAGAAGATTATTATCGACTTTGATATATTTTAGTAGTTTAAAACCGGATATCAGTTCAAGGAATTCAAATATAAATAATAGAAATTATTGTTATGATAACTACTATAATTTGGCCTAATAAAAATGACAAACACGTCTTCTAGTGAAAATTATTATTAAAGCTGGCTTTCATGGTAAATAATTAAAGTATGTAATTCTAATACTACCTATCTTATTAAATAACAGCAATGTCTAGGCTGACAAAATTAAAATAAGGGTTCTAACCCATATTCTACCTCATTGTATATAAAATATTTGGCAAATAAGTAAAAAAGTTCTATACATAAGTAAATCTTCATTATAAAAATACTTTCCGATACATTTGAGTCATTACTTTGGAGCAATAATTTAAAAATAAAAAAAAGTGACCATCACTGCCTGAATATGAACTAGGTATTTGGTTTTATTTTTTAACATTTTTAATATTATAAATTGTATATCAATATTTTGGATATATTCAGTTGTATAAGCAATTTCACATATTGGGTAGCAGTAGCCATTTTTTATCATTACAATGTCTCAATGAATAGAACACGTATGTTAGGCGCAGTCGTCGCATTTTTACCTAACATTGCATAATGTAGAAGGGTGACTGGACGTGTTTGCCAGTAACAGTGCATTTTAAACATTACTTTTTTGTGTACGACTGAAACTTATTTAATGAACGTAACAAAATAAAACATACTAAACATAAAATTATATTTTATTGTGTTTGTGCACATCAATGTATCCGAATTTGCAACTTGCATTTTCCCGCCACAGCTTTATGATATGATGTACTTCGCTCTTTTGTTTTTTCTTATTTTGTCAGCCGACGTCATTGTATCATAAAAGTAGTGTTGCAATTAAATAAACGAATATTTTGATACGTTTTCGATCACCCCAGTGATCAGGTCGCTTATTCTTATTAATACAAAATTTGAACGTTGCAATTTTATTATTATAGAAGCGAAAAAGTAAATCGGCGACGAATCAAAGATGAAAATTGGACGTACCCCGGTAACGCTTCGGGTAGATTGTATATGCATATAACGTGAAATAAAATTTCACTTTTGGATGTGACTGTTAAATTTTGGCGAAGCTCAAACTTGTATAGACACTAATGTCTTCTCATTCAATGTTCTATTCCTTTTAAAGAGTGCTATGTTACGTTGTAGTTAGTCGTTGTAAGCTATTTCGTATAGGTCGTATCTCTAGTCAGAGACATTTCGAGAAAAATAAAACTACCATTTACTTTGTAATATATTATTCGATTAGTAGTACATACCACGGACGATATATAAGAGTAACTTATTTTAAACCATAGATTAGTATTATTATTGAACGAATCGTACGTCAGTGAAAAAAACACGGCGTGTGCCTAATGAATTAATTTTTTTACAAGTGACAGTTGAAGTACGGTCGGAATAAAGCGTTCCGTTGCGTTCCTTTTTGAAATTTCTGTTGGTCGGTCTGAATGTCACATAAAAACTGCCCAAGTTCATATTGTTATACAATTTTGATAAAAACATACAGTTTTATTTAGTAATATTTACATCGTACTGGACATGTCGGCGCTTTCAACCCCTTTTCAGCAGGGAAGTTGATTCAAATATACATTGATTACAAAATATGTGATTAAAAATTGTTTAAAATCACTATTATTTTTACATTACCATTTGTCTATTTTGATGCTTACAGTTATTTGATAAAAAATCATATTAGATGGTGTTAATTCATTGGGCACTTTGACTAAAACGCATTATGATTTATATAAATATTGTATCTATGATATATATACGTATATATGAGAATGAAACTTTTCTGTCAGTACCGTTATTATCGTGTATTTTGGTGCTATGATATTTTTGGCTTGGCTAAATTAGTGTTTAAATGTACATACTTATTATAATATAATTTTATTATTTATTGGCAACTATTTTTGTTTTAAAACAACACGTAGGGATTACTGATATAAAAATTGTGGCTAAGCCATTTTATGACTTGAAGACAATTATGCAAATGCAGCTAGCGCCAGAGGTTTGTATTGTCATAAAAAGCTCCGTACTCACTATCCGCGATTGAAAGCTATTCTTGCATTGCCACAATAGCATCAGTAACAACTTTGTTGATGGACTTCATATCGAGTAAAGTGGGTAGTCAACTTTAGCAATGACAGTGGAAGAGAATTTTTACTGTAATTTTTTCATCATAATATTAAAAAAATACAGGCTTGTGACATAATCCTCGCCTTAATATAAGGAGTATGTTGTTACAAGCGCCGGAACGCCATGAGTGCCAATAGGGATTGTTGCAATCAAAAATTATATTATTTTTATGTATGGGAATAATAAAGTATCTATGAAAGCAGTATATTGATATAACAGTTACATTCAAGCTACAATATTACTGGGTACCAATATTTCTAAAATTGTAGCGTTAAAATGTGTGATTTGAATAGTTTATACATTTTTTATTCAAAATTCAATATAACTGATCTGGTGTTGTGTTTGTATACAAGGCTGTTAAATGTTAACGCTTTAATGTTAACGTAGGTTGTAACACTGAATCGTATCGATAGAAAAGTTTCAATATATTCCTCTCACTGTCTCTATAAATGTATTGGTGCTAAGCATAGGCCCATACTTGTATGTTTCAAACCTGTGACTGCCTTTATGTGTATTTAAAAAAAGTTGCTTTCTTAAAAAAGTCGGCAAAATGGGTAACCTAAAATTATTTTGGTTTTTGCATTCTGCTTTGTAAATTAATTGTTTTAATACGCAACCTTGCATCCCTTTTATTATATAAAATAATTTAATGATTAACTGTTTTCATATTATGAAACAGTTTCATGTTTCAGTAATTTTTAAACAATAATAATTTAATTACTAGGCGCTTTGCGTACCATAGATAAGGAATTAAGCACTAGTGTCGCCAAGATTAAACATCTTTACAGAAACAGAGGTATTCTATGTTTTTCATTTCAATAGAAAACATCGTGTACTTGTTTCTATGAACTGCTAGACGAGCCGATATATTCTTATAATACGTGTACTAAACTTGTAGATGATGTAGATATTATGTTTTATTAATTTTAAATAAGGACAGTGAGAGATAATTGGAATGTAAATATTATTGACGCAGTACGATATTATGAGCGAATGCCAGGCTGTCGTAAACCCTAAATACTAGAATACGCAATATACCTGTCTCGAATTTTTCAATGTATTCAGTTGTACAATATTTATGTAGTCGATTGACCTTTACTTTTGTTACTACCTCATATAATTTCGTAATTGTTAAACTTTCATGCGTGTACTTCACTTCATAAGAGTCCAATATTTTTTCTTCTCAGTCAAATATCGGGCAGTCGCGAAGAACGCGCGGAAATCACGTTGTTACAATAAAGATGTTAAAGAACATCAAACAAACACTTTTGTGAATATTGATGACAAAAGTATCCTAGAGCTCTCCGAGGGCTCCGTTTATGTAAAAAACGAATGAGAAATTTTGAGACATAGGTAACAAGCGGATCGTGATTTGCCAGGGTATGACATACTCCTGTGATCTCAGTGTATGATTGTTATAATAAACTGTACATTATTGGAGCAATTTCTTAGGTAACAGTCGCAAAATTTGAATTTCGTAACCTTCAATACATCTGGATACTTGTTCTATGATGACGTTTGAATTGTCATTGTACATTGGTAAATAATTGTTATTCAATAAATACGTAACGTAATTGTCACAAAAATATGTACTTACTGCCGCAAAGGACGAATGTAAAGATGGAAAATTAGTTTTAGCGAAATAAATAATAACTTTAAATGATATCGATGACGAGGGAAGAATATTTTAATCTGTTTTCTTGTCACGTTCACAATACAGTTGAAATATTAAAAAGAAGAAATCTTACTTAAAAACTGTGCAGGTACTAAGCAAATGTAGACATAATAAACCTTAGAAATAGATCAAATCTAACATTAAATTATTGAAATGAATGCAGTCTTGTTTTGTGCCAATAACATTGAAGTGCCGTATGATCTTATGGATGGCAGTAGGTATTGTAAGTAAGCAGGATTGGAAGAGGGCGCCACTGTAGGTCCAAACCAAACGAGTTAAACAGATACCTACTTACCATATTTTTAAACAATATTTATCCGTTTATGTTCTATACGCTTCGTAAGCAGTTGTTTAGGTTATTATTTTTGGTCAGAATTAAAAAGTTTGCAAATATTATTATATTACCGAGTGGGTTTTGCATCATTCGTGTGGATTTAAAATATTTGTTTTTGAATATTTTGTCGATGAATTGTAAGCGCTGAATTAATCCATTTCCTGAATGATGTGACAGAACAAAGAAGCGTTAATGTATTTTTAATGTAATCCGTACAAATTCAATGTAAGGTCTAAATTCGTCTTAAATATTCTTGCCATATAGGAATTGTTCTGCAAGACTGATAAGATGTAATTATTTACGAGTGTTAAAACAAATATATACTCGATGTTTTGAATGAAAATATAAATCGTGTTCTTGCCATTTTATCTCAAAATTTAAATAAAAAATTGGAATGTCATTTTTTTAATTGTCAGGTGCCAGCCGGTGGAGCAATGTCGTCTCCGTTTTCGTCAATTTATAAATTCAAAATCGGCAACAAGTGTTTATAAATAGGTTTTGTGTTGTTATAATTATTTTGTTGTTCACACGAATGATGCACACAGACCCAACTTCGTGAGCTGACATAATAATATTCTGTTACGTTAATTTTGTACCTATTGTATTAATGTCATGATGTGGTAATTATACAGCTACATACATGTACACAGTTGTATATTTATTGTTTGATTTGGGACTGTATGACGTACAAACGTCCGAGGAAAACGGTCGGATTATGAATTGTGTGTTTATATCAGAGACTACATTAAACTTTTTTTTCTCTGTGCCAACGAGAAGTTGACATGTTATCTATTGGATTTCACTTGTACACTTGCGAAGCCAGCACCAACAGTTTGTCTATTATAATGTACCTGATAGATAAGGGGGTTAAGATATGAATTTGCTATGGACAAAATGATAATTAAATCTGTTATGCACACACATGTTCGTAAATTGGTTTCATAGTGTGTTTTATTTGAAATGCAAGCTTGTTAAGTACCTCGTGGAGCAATAAAACGAAATAATTTCCATTATACGTGTTTTATTCATATACTTCCATAATTGATAGTCATAAAAGAACTGATACTATAATAATCGAGTATCACTCTCTATTGGGGTGCTATTTTATCCTATTGACTATTTATTTTCTATGTCAATCTATTAAATCGATCTATTGATCATCGATGCCTATTAAGCAAATCTGAAAGCACTTAAATTTTACCCATACGATAAAAGTATCTTGATATAATATGCTTGACCACTCCTAAAAGTTGTTATTCAGACGAGTAGTTTTTCAACTATTCTAAATACTATATACTATATCCTCATGTCTTATCGAGAATGCAAATCGTGCAGGTCTGGAGGCACGGCAAGAAGTGAGGAAAAATATCTGAACGAAACAGGGGCATTAGAAATATCTATAATGTATTAAAAGCTGTTAAAATATGTTACCGATGGGAGCGTTTACAACAGTTCTATTACAGATTTTCCCGGAGTGGGACTGTATCAATGAGTAGGAATGCAATCTCAACTTTATTGATCACAAGGAAAAGTTAAAATGTCCTCCTATGGTACATTGATATTTGTGAAGTTTTGAAATAAAACATTCAACCGCAAATTAGAAGTTCGGTGCTGCCGTCTAGGTAACACAGAAGAAAATGATATACTAATGTTAGATACGACACCATACCTCCCATTTTAGTTAAATTATTGTACACTAGAGTACGCTACCATAGAGCGTTTTACATAATATTTTATTTTATCCGATGAAAATGATAACTAATTATGCACACTGATATAAAATATTATAAATGAAAAGAAAGTAATACTAAATTAACACAAACAATGCTTTTAGCGTGTATTTTAGCTCTTCAAATTAATACTCTTGAACAAATTCGACGAATTTTAGAAGATCTCTGACCTATGAAGAAAAACAAGCTAGGTGTCTTATTACAAGGTAGACAACTTTTTTCATCACATACCTACGTCATTAACTACTTTTCGTATGATATATATGTCCTTATTATTAAAATACTGTTCATAAAGTTATTTTGAAGCTATGAAATTACGAAAGTGATTGTATTAACACAAAACAGGCAAATTTTACCTACGCCCAGCGAAGCGGCAACAGAATTAGGGTAAACCATTCGATAGTCAACCCTGCACCAATACTCAGTTTTCTACATAGGTATATAATCAAAAATCAAAAAAAAAAAATCTTTATTGTGTCTATAAAAATACAAAATCACTTGAGCACTTAGAGACGTCCTATTAAGCATAGTTATGAC
>DWJK01002748.1:0-14122 GCA_018248815.1 Croniades pieria auraria
CACTCCGGGGGTGCTGGGTTCAAATCCATGGCACGCACCTCTTTACAAAAGTGCGTTTTAAATTTAAATATCACTTGTTTACGGTGAAGGAAAACATCGTGAGGAAACCTGCATGCCTTAGAATTTATAAAAAAAAAAATCCTAAGGTGTGTGAAGTCCGCCAACCCGCACTTGGCCAGCGTGGCGGAATACGGCCTTAACCCTCGCAATATGAGAGGAGACCCATATTCCAACAGTGGAATGTAAATGGGTCGATAAAAAAAAAAAAAAAATCCCGGAGTGAGAGGCTTAATTCTTAACCACTTGGCTATCACGTGCTTTTCAAAAAAACAATGACATCTAGCAATTATCTAAATTTCTTAAACATGTTACAGCGGCATTGTAAAGCCGACAAATAGTGCGTATTATTTGTTACGTTGGACACATAGGAGACGATGCTCAACGTTTTCAGATTTTTTCCTTTCACCGATGGTGGCGCGACCATCAATCAAACGGAAAATAAGGCGAAAAAAAGTAATGTTAATGAAATTGCGGCTAATTCATTGAATGCGAGAGCGATCCTATTTATTTCGGCGCCATAATGAGCTGTTTTTCGGTGCTGGGTATGCCGACTGTGATTAATTTTGATATTCAAATGACTTCGGCGTCGCAGCAGGAATAACTTTTTTCATGCCACTCATTTCAGCGAACTGTTTGGTAACCGTCGGTGGTATTATTTATCATTTGATCAAATTTAAATTCATCTTAACGATTGTTTGACGACTTTTACGTTTTCTCCTTACTAATGATTCGTTAATAACTGGCCGCTGTTTGGTTTAGGCACTTATCGCGCCTATCTTGGAACAATGTCCTAAATTATCGATTTACTGCAAAGGAGAATGTACAATGAAAATGTCTTTATATTGAAAATTTCACCAGTTTTTTTGTTATTACGAAGCCCTGTCATCTATTTTATCTAAAACATTGGTTCATCGCATTTACGAAAAACTTTGCAACTTTGATTTAATGTGAGGATTAATTTTTTAGGTGTTATTAAAAAAGTTGTCGCTTTTAATAAAAACTTGTCATTTTACTCGCCTATTAGTCGGACGAAGTTCGAAGTTTTTGTTTTATGAAACAAATTACGTTTATTATTACTATATAGTTTTTTTATAAGTAGTATAAAGATTTTTAACGTTCTGTAAATCCTTCGATTTTTAAATTCTTGTATCCAATCAAAATATAGCAAACCGTAACGTCACATTGACTGAAATAATCATAAGGATTAGAAAAAGCTACAGTTATATTTTGTTTACATTGATGTTATAAAAATAAAACATCATTTCCAAAATGTTTGTTTTGCTACATAATGTTGAAAACATTTCAGACATCGTATTTTCTGTTCTATAAAGGAACAACGTCGGCCCACCAGCTGTTCACGATTCTAAGAAGACATAATTAATTAAAAAGAACTATAAGCGAGGGTTTACAAGATTTTTATTCTATCTCGATGATAATCTATTGTTCAATACCTTGTTCAATGACGGACGGGTGTCTCAGTGTACCAAACTTGAATGGGGCCAAATGAGTTCCGAAATATACATATTTCGATGACAAAATGAGCCGTTGAATAAGTAATTTATTATTTTACGACAAAAATTTTTTCAATATTACCCTTTCATAAAACTGCGTAAGAAGTTCAAGGCTAACAAGAGGGCAATTTATTTCGCCTCTTGACTCCTATTATGCCCATAAATTACTTATAGCGACTTTGCCCAACTAATTCCTTGCTCACTGTTTACTTTGGACCATCAAATCATCATGGAAGTGCTAATTACGAAATTGTTCATAAAGGTAAAGGTCCTACGGATTTACATTGATTTGCATTGAAACGAACAAAACATTTAAAAATCAACTATCATAATTACAAATTTTGGTCATTTGAACATGATTTCAAATATATATAAAAGTTCTGACTACCCACACATGTGTACAACAATGCAAATTTTAATACAATCCCTCTGATATATTTTGGTAAATATTACCATAAAATTGCAGGGAAATCCTGAAACAAGCATTGTCTACGTATGAATATGTAGGTAGATGGCGCTTACTGTAAAGCAAGAGAACGTGGAACAGTTCGCTAGAAATGCAAATGATTCAAAATATTATTCTGACGGAGAAGGTTAAAGTTTTCCCGAGAATAAAAGTCCATAATTTGTTAGTGAAACATAATTTACGTACATTATTTTATGAGACAAAATATGGTTCTAAGTAAGTTCTAAACTAAGTTGTCTGTTCGTGTTTGCTTGTCCCTGTATTTTTACAACCTGTGAACTTTACTATTTATAGAAGTGCTACAGAGCTGAACAGTCACGCTACTTTTACGTCTTATTTGACAACGTATTCATTGGCGTCGTTCTATTGGCATAGCGTACTGGCTATTTCGAATCGGGCAGCCCAATTATAATTGAGCGTATCGCGGCATGAAAGCAACTCCTAGTAACTTTCTACCATCGAAAAGTGGAATACAATGGACCATTGCTTTATTACTTGTTAATTGTTGCGGTTGTTTGGGCTAGAAAATAAACAGACGGGCCACCCGATGGTAAGTGGTCACCGTCGCCTAATAACATTTGCAACACCTGAAGAGTGGGCAATTCGTTGCCAGCTCTGTAGGAGGCCTCTTAATGAAAGTATACCTGAAAAATCTCAAGTGGCCAGTGTAATAGGAGACATTGTTAAAGTTAATTACATGAAACTTATTTCAACAGATCAATTATTTACATTACAGATCATAAAATTATCAAACGTAACATCACGCCTGTAATCCCCGAAGAGGTAGGCAGAGAAGTGAGTACACGCCCACGTTTCACCAGATACGTTTACGTCCTATGGAACAGGTGGTGAACCTATTGCCATACACCGGGCACAGATCGAGACTCAGAGTCACTACTAGAATCCACATCTATTGATAACATTGTATAGAAAGTATTATAGAAATTATAGATATTATATGATCTAGGTTCCTTATGGCATAGCCAGAAAGCACGGAGTTCCAAAATAAAAGTAAAAATGACATGTAAAGCCAGCAAAAGCGTTATTACACTATGTTGATAAATGTTTAACATAAAACAGAAAAGCAGAACCTGGTCGCTGGGACGCGGATAAATAGCGAACACGACCCGTCCCGAATGTGGGATTACGAGATATGTGTAGAGAAATCTGTCGCTGATATGTCACAGTACCACGACAGCCCGTTTCCTCGTCAGGAAGGCGCCCGGTGGTCAGAAAAATCCCATTTGTACACCCACCAACGCATACCCAAACATCTGTCGGTACACGGACGAATGAGATTCGTAAAGCGATCAACAAAAATCACATTGCGTTTCTTAAAATAAAGAACAAAATGTTCACTTTTTACGTAATTAGGTCAGGTGTCATTAATTCTTTATTTTTAATTGTTCTGTGTACAATGCGTGATAAAATATGAAGTGTCTTTTTATTATTGTTAATTCACTTGGTCTTAGACTTTAAGTAACTGATAAACATTTCTCATATACATACATACATACATATTGAAACAGAATTTCGTATGCTTGTAGCCTTCATAACCTATAAATATATAACCTATAACCTATAAATATAATAAAAATCTAAGCTTTTTAGGCGAGATTTTAACATTGAATTTGACATTTGAACTAGTCAATAAAATGTCCAATTTTAACAAAAGCTTAAATATACGTAAAATATAATATGTTTGTATTTCTGATTTTGATGCCATTAAATTTTTTTTTTATAATTACTTTTTATTAGTTATTTCTTATAAGTTTACAGTCAACTCATGGTATTAATGAAGAAAAGCTGCTTTTGGCACGATATCAACTTGACTATCACAAAGGTCAATAATTAAAGTCGCTTTGGCATTTACAAAAAATCTTATTCGACAGAATGTGTCGCCGATTCGTCTTTGTAACAAGCCGCCGAGACAGGCGCCCTCTAACGTTGACGCACAACTATTCAGCCCACCGTCTGAACATCTCTTGTTACGTTCTTTAATTAATTCTCAATCTTTTTAGCTTTAAGGCGACACGATAACTAATTATATCAAGAAAAACTCCTTTAAAAAAAGGAAATTTAAAAGTTTTTCGTGTCATATTTAATGAGATCTAGAATTACAATAATTTTTTTGTTATTGCCGTCCTTACAAAATATTATGTGTATGTTTTTTTGTGTTATATTATACAGAGAGTATATACATATATTTACACACACACACACACACATATATATATATTTTACAGTATCGATTAAGTATTAATGTGTTTTTAAGAGACAGCGAGAATTTTTATACATATTTGATATTAGGGACACGTGTAACAAAGCGGCGACCAATCTCCATATGTACGTAAAGTCACACAGTATTTTAACACAAATCATCCTCTAATTATTTAAGCCATGGCTTGAATAACGGTAATTTGTCTTGGTGTGCTTTATACCACAATCGTTGTATTGAGTGGTGACTTGCGCCAGAAATATGACTTTCCGCAATCACAATTTCATCACACCGATCTACTTACCACCGTCAGAACCTGTTGGGGTCTGAACGGTATTTATCTGTCGCTGCCAATATCGCGATCAAGTGGTCGTCCAATTACTGCGGCTCGGCTGTCGCAGCGGCCTGCGGGGCTGGTTCAAAGGAGTCAGATGTCGACAGCCGGCCGTACGTGCGACATGCTGCCGACAGAGCTCTGCTGTTACATATCTCAAGTCATAAGCTACGTACCACGAATACTGCACTCCACATGGATTAACGTCACTCGGAACATTGATAACAATCGATGTTTCTGATTTCTTATTCAACGTTTTCATAATTATTCCACTTTATGTAATTTTGTGCCTTATGCAATAATGACCTTTAATTATTTGGTTAAAACTGGGTAAAAATTTTACGCGAGATTACCGATTTTATACTTGCCGATCAGCTGATTCTGTTAGGTAATGTCAAATAATGTTCTTATTAGCGACTGCTAAACACAGGTTCTAAAAAGTCCAACACCTAATTCGCATGTAATATTGCCTATCCCCAAAGGGATATAACGTTATAGTAATATTGCAACAAATTAATTACAACGTAAACAAATTCCTTGTTTATTATGCTTGCGAGCCTGTGAAATGATTGTTTGAATATCGACATTACGATACAAATCGTTCACTACGTTTGTTAGTAACAGATGCGAGAAGTACTCAGCTAGATTATTAACACAAAAGTTCCCGTAGTCGATACAGCTCTACACTACATTACTAACCAATAACGTAATGACTGAACTCAGCGACTGCAGCGACTCTATAATACTTGTTCAATGAGCTGCTTGCCGGCAATCTGGCTTTATGAGTTTGAACAGCGCTCCGCCGCGGAACATCATTAGAGGTTTAATATTTAAATTTTAAGAGGATTGCTTCTAACAAGTTTAATCCTGGAAGTGTAAACAAATACGTTGGGATTATATTCTAGTGCAATATCGCTTATTCAAACCGAAGTGACGACTTTTTTCATTTTTTACATTACATAATACTTAGCACTTCTTGCTCTCTGCCTACCCGGTAAGGGACCTGCCGTGATGATATTATGTATATGAAAATTTAGTAGATATATATAGGCCAGCTTCATCATAATCAAACCTTATATGGTTACTATATTGCACTACGGTCTCATCACAAAATAGGAAGAGTTTAGGTTACATTCCGGCGCGCTGGTGAAGCACGGGTAAGCAAACTTCGCACTCCTTAGAGAACATTCCGGAGAACTCAAAGATCCTAGTTACAGAGTTTAATATTAACTTCTGCTGCTTTTTACGTGACTGAATGGAAATTATTTAAATAATTTGAAGCTTCGACTGCATTAAATCCCAATACAAGTGCGATTAAATTGCAAAGAAAAATCTAAAATGTGACACCTTTTTAAAGAGGCCATGGTGTTAAGTTTAATGGTTTCAGTGTAATTTAGTTTAGTAAAAACCACTGATGGTCACCAAAACTTCTCAGTTCAAAGTAATCGTGAAGTCTATAAGAGTTTTAGTGCCTTCTTGCAATTTGCGGCCATCAAATTATCAAGATGGTGCTGGCGATACACAAAGACATTGTCCCAGATTATAAAAGCGATAATGAACTTAATGGAAAGGGAAGACTATAAAAACATTCCACAAGGTTCCCTCCACCGTCTCATTTCTGCAAACTTAGTAATCAAATTCCAACGTGAATGTCAAAGTTTCGGAGCAGACTTTAGAATCTATTGTCACTTCCTTCCCATTTCGAGCATTAATTTTTATTTCTTGAAACAATACTCCCCTTAACGGTCGTGTCAGAACAATGTACGGGCGGCTACCTATCGATAACCGGGCAAAGTTGTGGCTTTATTCTATTATGCTCATTGTAAAACAAATGAAAAATGTTCTCAACGGAAATCAAAGTTTTGGAAAGCAACAAAACACGAACATTTGTAGAATCTACGTTGTAAACAACGATTTGTATTGGAACTGGATTTCATTTCAGCAAACACGGACAATCTCAGGGAAATTACAATCGAAATGTTTGAAAACAGACATGGAGCAGTTTTCGCGAAGTTCTTTTGTTATGTTATGAAGAGAATGAATCGGAAAACTGTTATAGATATGTTTATATTAGAGGTGTAAGGGGTTCCAAGCTTCTCGTTAGAAGACCTAGCCAAACTTCCGTACGGATGACCGCGGTATAGGAGAGCATATCTAGGTACGGCTATATACTCTGGCTGTCGACGAACAGCAGCGTAGGCAGTGTGAAAAGCCGTGCTCTGTAACCCCTATATGCATGCCTAGAGTGGAGATTATGGGCAAAAACTCCTTTTTTAAGCGAAGTCTATATCGAGCAGTGGATTGGGATGGTAATGAAATTGGTATCCTGTTATAAGTAGACATTGCAGATCTGACATGGAACAATAAATATCACATAAATCCATCACTATTCGGGTATATAACGAATTAAACTCTCAAGTCTTCGTATAACATATTTAAGACTGAACATAGACTTACACGCATCACATAAATAGACTCAGCGCAGTTTGAGTTGAGAGTTCTATTGATTGAACAACGACCGACTGGGCAACGAGCAGGAGTGGCCGTTATCACCGATGGCATCTGCTAAATACTCTGGTGAGGACTATTGGAACATGGTTGGTACGATTAGTGTAATGAGTGCACTTAGTATTAATTGCTCATATTATTATTAGTTAATCAGCATTAATTCTTGGGATACGGAGTCCAGGAAAGGGCCTGCTAGTACCATAGAGGCATTTATTGAACTGACTTACGTTGCAAAAGAGTATTGATACATTGTGCACTGCGATTATTGATGGATGCGAATGGCCGCGGATATTGATGGATGTGAATGCAGACTCACCTATTTTGACCAAATAAGTCAAACACTTATTGATAGGAGAATCGCAAGGTTATATAATGGCAAACACATGCCATTTTATGGCATATGTGTTTGCATATGGCATATGTATTTGAATTTGAATTTGAATTTAGGAAATTTTGGCACTTGGGGAGGAACGTGAGTTGACGATGACGACGACGATTACTAATAAGCAATAGTCGTCATATTGCTGGACTAATGAGGTGTTATATGAATTTATGAAGTGAAACAAGCTAGAGCAATAACTGGTGGGAGTCGTTTTTTCTTTCGTATCGCGTTACATTACGGTAATAGTCAGTACGGACACATAAAGGGCGCGGAGGCTGTGGACGTGACTACGCATTAAACCATACTGAAGACAGCACTAGCAAGTATATACATGGAATAGACGGTACATACATTTAATTTTATAATACACAATACTTAACTGCCTGGTTGGTGGAGTGCTTGCAAGTGCGAGTGTTCATTAAGAGGTTCTTGGTTCAAATCCTGGATCGGTTAATATTGGATTTTTCTGACTCACATTTTCTAGCAGTTTCTAATAGTGTCTTTGAGTCCGGATCGGAGTCCGGAACGTATAACATAATTGATGATTCATTGGACTGTACTACGCTCCTATGCTTACCCAATCAGGATAATACAGGCGAATATTTATGTCCTTATATACAATACCTACCATATAGAGCGACAATGGCAGTAAACTGACGTAATGAAGAGCTGGTGCTGTGTGACGGGCGCGTCGCTTGTGGACCACGTCACTTAAAATGCACGTATGCATTTTACATGCGAAATTCTGCAAATACTCGATCTGCATTTCTGGAATATCTCACATCTATATGCAAATTTTCCACATGCAGAGTATTTGTCCCTATATTATTACAGTTCTCAAGTCAACAGTCTGGATTAAAACTTTTGTTTAATCCCAGTTACAACTTTACCTGATGTAAGCTTATTCTGATAGTTTTGCCGCTAAATAACTATAATTGCTTTGTGATAAATTTGCCATTAGCTCGCTGAAGTGGCAATGGGCTGGGCATATCTGCTGAAGAACCGACAACCAGTGGAGTAGGCGTGTTCTGGAGTGGAGACCGCGGCTCGGCAAATGTAGTATAGGACGCCTTTCGGCCCGGTGGGAGGACGATCTGCGAAAGGCTTAAGGCAGATGCTGGATGCGACAAGCCGAGGACAGGGCGCGATGGCGCTCATTGGGGGAGGCCTATGTCCAGCCGTCGACAGAGATAGGCTGATCACGACGATGACGAAATTTGCCATGTCCACTTTTTTTTATATTAAAACAAAAATTTGTTCGGCAGGAACTTGAAGCGGAATTAAGATAGAAAACACATACATACACCATACATAAAATACACCATACATAAAATATATATTAATGAAAAATACAAATGACTCTATTTTACAGTCAGTTTAAGACATTTTACGGTCTTCTTTTGATATTATATCATCACTTTAGATCCTTTAGGCAGAGAGCACTGAATGCTAAATATCTCTATTTTACAGACCTGACGTGCTTCTTTTACATTCATCGCTCTCTTCAAACACGTGCGCCGGTTTCGAAGACTTCTGACTCTCCTACCAGTCAGTATTTTATATAATTATTTCAATTTATTTCTTATAGTTATCTATTATACCAGACTGCCTCGTTGGTCGAGTGGTTGCAAGCGCGACTGCCGACCGAGACGTCCTGGGTTCAAATTCCGGATCGTGTACCTACTATTGGATTTTTCTAATTTAGGATTTCTAGTAGTGACTCGGAGTCTGGATCAGTGCCCGGTGTATGGCAACAGGCTTACCACCTATTCCATGGAACGTAAACGTAACTGGTGAAACGCGGGAGTGTACTACACTCTGCCTACTTCTTCGGGGATTGCAGAGGTGATGTTACGTTTTTATACCAGCTTATTAAAGTCACAATAGTAATAGAATTGCTAGTATGTTGTAATCATTTATCTATCTGCATATCATCTATTGCATCATCATATATCATATGCATCTATTTTTAGTATTCATTAGTTAGTAGTTGAAATCATAGTTTTATAACTAGAGAGTAAAACATGTGCGCGTAGCCATCGGACAGTAGGACATGATGCAGGAAGCCATTTCTGGCGGAAGTGACACATTGTTGGCAATGCTATCTAATTTACTCGTATATTACCATAGGAATTATTAACCATTGACTTCTTGTAAGATTTGACGGCGTCAGATACTGTTAGCTAAGAAGTTGACAAATAATATTACGTCGTATTCATAGATAGACCCGATATGAATTAAAATAGATTCTTTTTTAAGGATTAGCTTATGTAACGAAATACATTATAAATATTTCGGTGCACATGTATAAAAAGAGGGTATAAAAAAGCGCGCCAGGCCAGCAAGGGTAGAGATATTTCGCACTTAGCGCTACTTCCATATCTATGACTTGGCGTCGTGACATAATGTTATCAACAGTATAATTTTAAATCCTGTCAAAATACTCATAGTTAAAATGCTATTTCAAAAATTTTAGAAGGGTGTTACACACCATTGATAAGACTAATAATTATAAACATAATTAAATAATACATATAACCTTACCAGTACTTAAATTGGAGAATATTTGTTAAACAGATAGTGTATTGGCTCTGTAACAGTTGGTTTGAAACCTACGACTTTTGCTATAAAAGGAAGATAGACTTATATTGATCGTCAGTTGTTACTGTGAAGAGTGTGAACACGTTACTCTGTCCGAATCTATTGCGAAACTAATGTACAAGTGTCATACATAAATAAGTGAAGTAAACCTATAATGATTTTCTGTTGGCCATCCAAAATACTTCAGTAATAAAGGACTAATTATGATAGTTAATGGCTGGACGTTGTATTATCATTTTATTCATTTATATTTAATTAATATCTGTCCTCAATTCACTTAAATTATAGACATTCGGAATTAGAGTTTCACAATTATTACTGATTTGTTATCTATATGAAATGAATAAGATGTTTCTGAGGTGTTAACATCAGTACCTACACACGAGGTGTTTCATTAATGCATTCGTATATTATTACAACATCGTAGCCATTGGGAAGGAACGTCTTTACTTTATTTTTTATAAAGAGGTATCAAGTTTAAGCAAACATTTTCCAGACTAGAAAAAACCGACAACAGTAGCAACGGAAATGCAAACGTAATTCACAACTCAGGATGCACTGAGCGCGCCGCGACCGGATCCGAAGTCGATCTAGAGATTTCTTCACAAGACAACTGCACAGCACAAAATTGGACATTAAATATGTATTGACTAAGGACCCAGTTTTCCCATTAAATGGATATTGCATTCATTTCTCAGTTCAGAGATAAAGTATGCTAGATATGTGGGTGTTTGTTTGTCTTGACATATTTTCCGCTCGGAGGATGGAGAAAATGAAGATATTCAATGATAGCGTTCTAGATCTCTAATGAAAGAACAATTACGTCATTATTCACACACTTCGCTTATTGAGTTTATGGGGCGTAAAAATTAATAACTTGACTTTTGTCAATTAACTTTATGGCTCAGTTTTTTTGAGACATGCTCCAACAGAGCCTCTGTTACGGTAACTAAGAAGATGAGTAAATGTACATATAGGTAAGTAGCTGATAAACAACTTAAATACATACATATGTATATACCTATAGTACAATTACTTATATAGAATTTTTTTTACGTTCAGACTCAAAACAGATATTTTTTCGCTAGGCAATCGATCCCATAATCTCCGGTTCACTTACCACTCCGCAACGGGTCACCCAAGTCTACGTGAGGGAGAATTTTTAAAATAAAAATTGCATAACTTGAAAGTATAAGAAACATTCATTTTAATCAGTATGAATAAATGTCCCAGCGTCTGTTTTATCTTTAGATATAAGTTCTAAACAGTGCTAGATGAAGCTGAAATGACGTCGTCGGTTATTTAGCTGGACGCTGGACTCGTATCTTAATGACTGCTACAATTTGCTCCGACGTGCTCGTTTCATACCAGCACACTCGACTCACACTGCAGGGGATTTAAAATGTTCGATCTTATTTCTGTTAGCACTATACTAAAATGTAGCAATACAAATAATCCAATGAGAATTATTCTATTATAAAAAAATCAATTAACAGGTCTTATGACAGCTTACATTACTCTGACAGAAATGAGTTTAGACTACCTAACTCTTGAAAACATCGGCGCCGTGATGTTGAGATTTTAATGCATTCGACATCAATACAACTGTGCAAAAACCGTTTGAATTTTAAAACCGTATTCGAACCTTTTAAAAAGAGATACGGTTTGTTGATACGACGAGAACCGCCGGGAGTAACCCAAACAAGACCGATTCAGCCGAGTCCAGCCATTCATCGAAGACTTTAATATGTCATTATCTTATAATTGATCAAAATCGCTCTCACATTTGTAGGATTGTTAATTCCTTTATCATCTTTAAGCTATGAAAACAATTGGATAATTCGAATTCGATTCATTCATTCGATAAATCGATTAGTTTGTTAAATAATAACATATCAGAAAAGAATGTACTATTTTTACAATTGTGTATAGAATATCGACTGCCGATCGGGAGGTTCTGGGTTCAAATCCCGGGTCGGGTGCTTTTGGATTTTTTTTATTTAGAATTTCTAGCAGTGACTCGGAGGAGATCTATGCCCGGTTTATGGCAATAGGCTTACCATCTATTCTATGGAACGTAAACGTAACTGGCGAAACGTGGGAGTGTACTGAACTCTGCCTACCCGTTCCGGGATTACAGGCGTGATGTTACATGAATAGAATAATATACTGGAAGAGGTTATGTATATTTGTTTCAACATTTTTAGATTACACTGTAACAAAACTCATTCCGGGACACAAAATTTACATTTTAGCTACCCGAAGTCAAAATTCATGAATGTGACAATTGAATCAGTCGTAACGAACTGTTACGGGCAGATAAAGAACAGGGTGTTGCTTGCAAACGAGGCTCTTACCAAATGATTTAGGCGGTGAATTTGGCACACGACTGCGTAATAATACATGCAGAAAATGATGCACAATTCCTATTTTCGTTCACTTATAACATTTACCGATACTAATGATGGGCCAGACACTAGCTGGCGGGGGAGTCATTAGTCTCCGAAAACAGCACGTATTCACGCAATATAAGATGAGTGTAGAAGAACCACGTAAGGTCTGTAAGGAGAGATATATTTGGTACTTAATCCTCTCTACCTACAACGTAAGGGATCTGGCGTGATGATATAGCAATTATAACATTTGTCTCTACATGATTATATTATGTTGGATACTATACTAAGTTCTAGAAAATGTGAAATCTGCTTCATTTCGTGAACACTTGGAGCTCTCGGCGGGGAAATTTCTATTTTAACGCTGTTTTTCACATTACACGCAGAGAAGCGCGGACGGGCATTAAGTGCTCAATTTTCCACTTACACTATAATCTTTTCTAAGTAGATGCCGCTTAAACAGACAAGTGGTATTAATATCAGTCGTTTCCACTAATTCGAGTCGTAGCGGAACTTCTGGTTTTATTACGAAGTATATTTCCATAGACGTAAATAACATTCTGTGCCACAAAAGCTATATTTATATTATTTAAATTTTTTATTGTACATTTAATATTTATTTAGCTAAATATTTTTTAGCTATATTTGCATTATTTTAAATTTTAATGATTTCTTTTCACAGTGAACAAATTTCTCGCTAGTAGAACGTCTCTGCTAGTTGTAGATTCTTTATTAGCACTACAATGAGTGGATTGTGAGGATAATGTGTTTTATGTTACCCGATAACAGCCGGTTGGCTTGTAAGTGTCCAAGTTATCGACAAGTATAATTGCAGTCACGTCAGCGGCCGCCAGCGCCGCACTCGCTGGAATGCGCGCTGACCACATCGCCATTTAGCGGCGACTGATACGAATACGCAAAACGAAAGACTTTTGACTTTTAGACTCGTTTAAGCACATTTTCTCACAATATGTCTCACTGAACTTTAAAATTGATATGAAAAAAACTCCAGTTATTTTGAGAAAACTGTGACTTTATCACAAGATATCTCACTTTGGGATTTTCACTTTTTCACTATTGCAATTTAAATATTAGTATTTCTATGATATGTACTAATGCATGATATTGTTACTTTCCACCCAAACACCAAGTATCTCATCAGCAGTGAATATTTAGGTAGTTATGATTGAAAAAATTATGATAAATACTTTAACTGTGTTAGTTAACTGTATTATGAGTTACGCAGGAGCGTAGCGCGCGGTTCGAATGGTTTTTGTTTGGTTATTTTTATTATGAATTCTGCAGCTGTAATATTATTATGATTTAACATTTTATGTATCTAAAGGATTTATAATGAATTCGCTTATCGTGAAATTAAAATTATAAACAAGACATTTTCTATATCCATTGGCATAGCAATGAAATATGTATAATAATGTTAAAGTATATCTAAAGACTAAAAAATCTAAAAGTGCGTAAGTTATAGCGTGACAAACAAAAACAGAAATACTGCGTTACAAGAGGGCCTGTTTTCCATTCAATCATTATTATTTCAAATTCGTTTACAGACAAATTTTGAATAGTATGTATCTGAATAAATATTTTGAATAGTATGTATCTGAATAAATATTTTGAATAGTATGTATCTG
>DWJK01002749.1:0-14120 GCA_018248815.1 Croniades pieria auraria
CCGGTGCATGGCAATAGGCTCACCACCTATTCCATGCGACTTAAACGTAACTGGTGAAACGTGGGAGTGTACTACACTCCTCTGCTCACCCCCTACAGGCGTGATGTTACGTTTTTAAATAATATGCAAGACACAAAATAAGTGTTCACGGAGCGTACAGTAAACACAGAGAGCACACAGTAAGTGTTCAAGAGCAAATTACGTAGAGATAAATGAGGGTAGTATGAGTGTATTTAGTGGAATCTAAGCACCTTGGAGCAAAATAAACGTTACATTTTTACCATTGTTACGAGTATATTTAACCCCTTAGACCTTCCTCGTAACCACTTCGCTCAATTGTTTATATATAAGAACATCCAACATGAACAAGATGAGGTATATCAGAACAACCCAGTATTAACCTAAACGGCACTGCAAAACCCAAATTGACGGAACTCCATTTTATATTCAGAGGCGTGAAGAATCAACAAAAAAATTACGAGATTAAACTTTTTTGCAGTTAGTACTTATCGAAGAGGAGACGGCACCGCGTTCCGAAGAGATATTAGCGAGTTCGTAAAATGAAATGGCGCGATACTAAGCGACTAATCTTTCCGCTCTATTTGTAAGACGCGGATATTCTTACTCGTCGTATATCTGGCGACTTCGTTTGGAGACTTATTGAGAGCGATCTCCTTTAAACTTCGCTTGATACAGACAGCTCGATTCAGTCAATTTCAAAGTACTGAAACGTCTAGAAACTAAATGTTTTAGAAGAGATTTTGTATTAAATATTCATATCTTCTAGCACTGTATTAGTACGGAAATTTCATGACAATAATTCTAAAATTATTTCGGTAACAAATTCCACTAGCTCCGATGTTTTTTTTTAAATGAAGCTTTTATTTTTTAAATGATTTAACGATGTTACTTAGTACGAATACCGTTTATGTTATGCCAGCATTTCTAATCTATAAATATTGGAAATTGGGATTATTTTTACTTCTCTACCACGATCTATTTATTTTATAGAAACGTTCAAGTCGACTTTCCTGCGCCATCATACATAAAATATAATTCGAGGTGGGTTTATGTTCAAAATGCTTTATTCATGAGACTAGTTTATTCGCATTTTAACGTATTTTCTTTGATTTAAGAAGGAATTTTAATTAAAGATCTTTCGCGTTTCTTAACGAATGTTATGGCGGCTTACACATTTGAATTAAATTAGAGGAATTAAAAAATATATATATAATAAGTGGTTTACTATTTAATACATGTTTTCGTAAAAGTTCACTGCAATTCCCTAACATCATTACTTGAAGTCTTTATGGACTTAGTCTAACACTCAACAATTTGTATCATTAATATGACTATACTTTCGCATTATATTAAGGACCTCTGGAACTGCTACAAAACAAATATTGACTATACTATATTTCAAGGTATTGCCACTAATAGGTAAACTAATTTAGTTCACATTGACCCCAATGAGTTGTTCAATAAATGATCTTAAGCGATCTTACTATCCCTAACCTAACCTAACCTAACCTAACTTACAAGCCCAGCGTGGGGATTGTCAGCAAAAATCGCTCATTACACATGAACTACCGTAGATTAAAACAAAATAAAAATATTTAATTAATGTTTAATGTGATTGCCTCGTTGATCAAGTGGTTACAAGCGCGACTGCCAATCGGGAGGTCCTAGGTTCAAATCCCGGATCGGGTACGATTGGATTTTTCTAATTTAGAATTTGTAGCAGTGACTCGGAGTCTGGAGCTGTGCCCGGTGTATGGCAATAGGCTCACCACCTATTGCTTGGGACGTAAACGTAACTGGCGAAATGTGGGCGTATACTATACTTCTCTGCCTACCACTTCGGGGATTACAAGCGTAATGTTACGTTTAATTTTTAAAGGTGAAATGAAAGTGACTAAGTATACCATTGCAATATAATACTAAGTTCATTAACACTAAGATACCCTTTACTTACACCGGTTCGCTGCGTATACCCCTTTTGCAAGACACGAACATAGCAACACCGAAAATACCGGTAATTCCAGAACGGACCCTTCTCGTATCAAAAGCGGTTCGTTGAAACTCCGTCAAATTGTTGCCAAGCTTTAACTAACATGAAAGTCGCGTAATACGTTTTAACGTAAATTTCTTTAGAAAATTCTCGAAAGTTTAAACATGTGTTACATTTTCTGTACTGTAGTCACCCAACTTATTACTGAACACGTTGAACACTAAATACTCCAAACATTCCATTGTTGAAGAGATCCCTAGTATGGGGTCCTCTGTTTAAATTGATCGCACTCTGATAAATGGTGATGATGAAACTAATATCATAATCTTTAGCTTGTTTCAATCCAGTCCTGAACATTTTCAGAGGTTTTGCCTTTAACTGATTTACCTTACCTTACTTTCCTAAAACTTACCTACCCAGAACTAACGGATAACACTAAAACAGACTGATCATCATGATCTGAATACAACGAAGGCTATCCCCAAAAACTTTTCTTACAAACGGCCAAGAAGATGAATTGTTTAGCGTACATGCTTGCAGTATTTATCTCACATTACTCACAGTAAATACATATATACGTAATTGGGACAGAAATTCTCGTAACAGAATCGTTAATGGAACTAAAGTATTTCTATAATTACATAGCTCTAAATACGTAACGGCATCTTACAATATAAGATACAGTAAGTAACGAAATAAAATCTGGTACGATTCTTCTGAAATAAGTCAAACTTATGAAACGCGTTTCTATTTTTCAGTAAATATTACATTTATGTGTACCTGACACAAAATATACTTACAGAGCTAATACAATTAGCAAAAACTGTAATGGATAATTTTTAAATAAAACCGCTTATTGTTATTCAGCGACCAATACGATTTACATATTAATTAACAATAAATAGTGAAATTACCATTCGGTACTTATCCATAAGGAGTAAAGGTATGAATTTAATTCAGTTTTGCCTGTAAAATTATATACATACATACTTTTATTGGTAATAGGTAGTTCGTTGAAGATTCGCGTGGATTGGAGCTACAAGTGGTTCCGACTTGTATAGCAAGCGAGAACTGAAAATTCAGACAACAATTCAACTAACCAACCACCATCACATACATTCGTCAATGTGATGTGTGTAGCATTGCCTACGAGCTTTGGAAAATATTTGCTTACGTGACTAAAATCGAGGGACGACCGCAGCGGACCACAACGTGTAATATTTGGCGCGCTTTTTAACGGATTTTGAAAGTGATCAGAAGGCCACTGCCGTAGTTCTAACGGTAATAGCAAATTAAAATGCGAGTTGTTAAAATGTTATACTAAAATTAGGATTTTTTTTAACTTTGCTGTACACAATTTCTTTTAAACGAAGACATTCTGGGTCCTAGTTCATACCCAATGATAATTGTGATTCGACGTTCTAAACTTAAGTGCGTCCTACATGTGTCCTAGATGTTTAAAAATAGCCCTAATTCATACCGTGAGATCCAGAACTAAACAAATTTTAACAATAAATTAAAGGCCTTAGTATGAACACATCCTCATACTCCTTATTCAGTATTAGAATCTAGTGATGAGTCTCAATAAATTAAAACTATTCCGATTGCTTCCTGGTTCATATTTACCACACTTAGGTATAGATTTTGTGAAAAATTTACTCAAATGTAGATACTTTGATTGCGGTATAATTAAATAATTCATAATATTACAAATACGTAAGTTTGTTCGCTGTGTACACTTTCCCATATTTCAGTTTACACGAAAGAACGAAGCGAGAAAGAGACGGCTATACACCGGTAACCTTACTTCGCTGATCGAGTTATCATTCAAAATATTACCCACAACAGCACCGCGCTGCCACGGCAAAAGTGTAAAAACTTGCTCACTTCACTCTTATCACTGTTTCCTTAAAAAAGCGTCAATCACAATAATATTATCACGATATAAACATAAAGCGTTGATTTACAATGTCTGCCCCGCATCAATTCGCGTTCGATTGACGTATGCTCTGATTGCTAAGTGGTATTTCATTAAAGATGGTCCGATCCTTCCGGCCAATAGTAGAAAAGACGCAAAGAATAACGTCATTGGTTCATGTTTTGTTGCGGTGCTTTTATTTAGAGGTTAGGGACGCGGGTCATGACAGCGCGACAGCCGCTAGAGGATTCTGTCGCGCATGCGCAGACCAGTAACATCGTTCAGAAATTACAAAAGTGACAGCAAAAAATCTTAATAAAATATAAGTATTCATATTAGTTTTTAGGTTTACATACTGATAAAAATACGTGCGATTTATTTCAGTTGCAATAGACATAAATATCATAACAGTTTTACGTTATAGAATATAATAACCTACATGATTTTCGTGCAGTACAATATATTAAAATAACCAAGCACAATCGAGTATTCCAAAATGTTTGTAATGATGTAGATGGCTTAATAAAGGGATAACAACACAGAGAGTAGATCCTTGTAGACTTTTTTTTATATACTATGTAAATTATTATGCGACCTTGTAGGGACAACAAACAGGTTATTGCGAACTCACACCACACGTAGCTCCAGGGATTTAACCTCGCTGCCTCGAAATACACTCTGGATCAACTATAGTACGAAATTCGTGCAACTTATAAAAACAATAATAAAACCTAATATCTATCTTACGTGTGTGGCTATGTATAACCCAAAGCTGATGTAAATCGAAAATCAGTTTTATAATAAACATCATATACGCACGACTGGCACTCGGATAAGTTTCATAAAAATATCGTCTAACTGTAGGTGTTATAGAGGAACTAGAAAACCTCAGTTTAAGTTTTGCTGACGGAATCACTATCACCTAATTAGCTCTCGGAAATGGCTATACAACTGATTTCAAATGGAATCTTCTTTCAATTAGAAATTAGATATTTATATGTCTGTGGTTGGATACATACGAACATCCGTTACAACCGACTGACCACAAAGTAATCGACACGTTTGCTCGCAATTATAAAAAAAATTAAAATAAAAAATTAATTACTTTCATAATAATATATAACAATAACTTAGGTAATTATCTAAGCAAATTATTAAGAAATTTTATATATATATTTATTAATGAATATATGTAGAAAAACAAACATTTCATAAGCATATTGTACTTTAAAAGGTAAGTACGTTTGTCTGTTGTCTAATTACCATGGTACAGACGATTCCAGGGCATTGTTATTATTATTTAATAGAACCTCTAACACATGGTTAGGGACCTACCCCGTACGGGACCTGGCGTGAAGTTATGTGTGAATGCAACTAAATTCGCTTCTAGCGGGCTACAGCGAAAAGCACATTCAAGACAAGAACGCCTATTCGATTAATCCGTAAAAAGCTATCAGATATGATAAGAGCAATCGATAGTGCCCAATGTCGGTGGACTTACGCAACTGTGGGTGTCTATATTGTACCTAGAACAATATGAGTGCGGCTAAACAATCCACACAATATTGCTCAGTTTTTGAGTTCTCTTCTAATGAATTATTAAAATTATAGTATTTGTTAACATAACAAGGTTTATCTTTGACGCTGTAGTGAAGATTATTTAAATTTATTTAAATTATATGTTTGTGAGGAATTTTATGGAAAATGTTGGTTAACTGTTAGTTTATATATTCAATGTTGTGTTTGGACTATCAAGACATTTATTGTAATATTGTTCGAAATAACAGAGACATATTCTCTGACAATTTCAATGTGATCGCATAAAATATAAATTAAAACGAGTTCGCAAGAAATGGTAAGTGATATTAAATATTTTTATAGTTTATAATTACATATTATATGAAAAAAAAACAGTAGGGTAGGCAGATGAGTGTAGTACACCCCCGTGTTTCACCAGTTACGTTTAAGTCCCACAATGGAACAGGTGGTGCAGCCTATTGCCATACACCGGGCACACAACTAGACTCCTAGTCACTACTAGAAATTCTTAATTAGAAAAATCAAATAGTACCCGACCCGGGATTTGAACCCAGGACCTTCCGATCGGCAGTCGCGCTTGCAACCACTTAGTCATTATAGATTAATGTTTTAAGGTTTAAATATTGTGAATAAATTAGATCTGTGTCACAAGTCCAGTATGACTGTATTATCCAATATATAGCGATATACATAATATGTAGACAATGATGACAATTAGAATCTTTGTAAACATGGCGACGATACGCACATATCTTTTTAATCTCCATTTTTTTTTTCAAAGGAATTAATCGGTTCAGGCAAAATGTTCCAGAACATTCTTAACCATAGGATTTTTAGCAAGTTCTGTGAAATGTAAATTATTTAGGACTTCTGACTCAGTTTCCAAGGTATACCTGGGTATAAAGTAATACCTGGGTAATAGTAATAATAACAATAAGTAATAGTAACAATAACAGTAATAAGTAATTTCAATGTATATATGATTTACTATTAAACGCTTCGTACCGTACCGGCTTAAATCACGTACATACCTACATATGTATTTTAGAACTTGGCAACTAGTTTCGAAACTGAAGTTCTTCACGAGCTCCCGCCGATCACAGTGCAATAGATACATAATTTAATCCTGTATTTTACATCTGTGTGTAAATACCTATAAAAACCTGCCTCAATACAATTGTTCACAAACTACAGGCATTATTACATATGAGTTGTGAAATGCGGTTTCGCCCGCGCTCTCGAAGTATTATTGAGATTCCGGCTGTAATAAATATTCTGTATTTGAACCGAGTAGGTACAGCTTATGACCACACTCAATGTGATTAAAATCATTTCATCTTTTTTATGATGAGTGACCAAATAAGCAGTCGAGAAACAAACACCTCAAAAGTATTTTTTGAGATCTTTATCTCGTCGTAATCATCATGATTAGTCCAAATTAACTGTTGGACAAAGGCCTCCCATGAGTGGGTTTTGTCCATAGTACCCACGCTGAGCTTGCAGGTTGAGGTTCGTAGAGTACGGCTTCTCGCATAGTCTACGCTGCTGTCTCGCACTGTCCGACCAGGGCAATTAATACTACCTTTCAAGCAAGTTTCCTAAAATAATTTCAAATATAGATTCTAACCATCTTACCATTTTACTATCTGTGTAGATCAATATTATTATACGACTTTGCCCATCACTATTTCAATATTTCACGTTTTATAGTCACCGTTACAACACAGTAATATTTTTTTTTTAAAAAGCAGTGATAGCCTAATGGTTAAGAATTCAGCCTCTCACTCCGGGAGTGCTGGGTTCAAACCCAAGGCGTGCACCTCTTTGCAAAAGTGCGTTTTAAATTTAAATATCACTTGCTAACGGTGAAGGAAAAAAACATCGTGAGGAAACCTGCACACCTTAGAATTTACAAAAAAAAAAAATTCTGAGGTGTGTGAAGTCCGCCAACCCGCACTTGGCCAGCGTGGTGGACTACGGCCTTAACCCTCTCAATATGGGAGGATACTCATATTCCAACAGTGGAATGTTAATGGGTCGATTATTATTATTTTATTTATTTTTTAATATTAATTTATTTATTATCATAGTGCTGTGTAATATTTTCTATTATCTTTAATAATATATATCATTTTTCTGTACGTGTGTTTGTCACCTAATTCTAAAACGACTGAATAGATTTGAAATAAATTTTGTCTGTATATTTCTACGGGTTCCTGGACGGTTTGAAAACGCAATTGGACCCGGTAGGCGGCGCTGCTGCTCCTGATGTTTTCCTAAACGAGAGGGACGATTTTAATGACATTTTTGTGTATGTTCTAGTGGGTCCCTATAAGATTTGAATCCACAAATGGACTTGGTAGGTGGCGTTACGGTCGGTAAGAAATCCCAAAATGGCGACTGAACTGTAGATCCGTTTGAAGTAATTATGCAGTAGTAACATAAAAAAAAAATGCTTTTATGGGCAAGACGACGTTGACGACGACGAGTTATTTATATATATGCGTTGTTATCGGGTTGTAACCCTTCCAGCTAATACTGTGACGTAATAATACAGTACCTTACTGATGTTGCAGATATTAATGCTCGTCTCCCTGAACAGACTGCCAAATTCGAAGTATTCCGAGTTCGATGGCGATAGCCCTAGCTCTTCAGGGTTCGCAAGCTTCTCACTTTCCACCTTTATTGTCTGTCGGAATATTTTCTTTTCAAAGTAAAAGGACGAACATGAAAATAAAACAAACAAAAAAAAAACATAAACAAAAATACAGAATCAATACGGCATAATTCGAAAATACTCACTTTTTACTTTTTAATGAACATTTCGTCAAAATATATAACATAAATGAGTAAATTTAAGAGTTAGATTTTATTTTCGAATATCGTGATGTTGGTATTTTTGCAGAAATTATACCAATTTTGCCACAAATAGTTGGAAACTCCTAAATCAATGTCAATACATAGTGTCAAAAATTTCATTAATTTAAAACTTAGCCATTGTGGTCTTAACAATATGACAGATAATATAATTAAAAACAATTAAAAAATATAAACCATATCAATCCATGTTATTCAGAAGCAAAAATAAAAACAAAATGATTACTCTCTACCATGCAAATATTTACAGCTAGTATTAGTACTTGTAGAAGCAATGGAACCTATCATCTAGAGTTCCCACCACTTAACATCAGGTGTAGGACATATAAAAAGAATCATACGGAAAAACGAGGCTCTGGATCACTACACCGACCTTGTTCAGACCTTGAGAGGTTTTTAATCTAACAAGAGGCCATATCTCTAATCCGGACCTCCTTCAAGATGCACTGAACACATTAAGTAAAAAATACTGAGTTCATAATTATAATACTAAATTTTATTTTTACATGTGGGTAACGTAAATGTGATCCAATGCTTCATCAGAAGTAAGAAGACGCAGTTCATGAAACCATGAGCAGAGTCCTAAATATTAACATTCTTTTCAACGTCCAAAATATCCATCCGTTATTTAAATTGTTCTGTTATGTGTTAATTCTAGTTCAGCTTGTACGTAAAATTATTTCTTATTAATTGTTGCAACACTGCAATTCATAATGTATTTCATTCTTTCTTTAACTAGTGGACAATGTTAACGTGTAAGCGATATAGAATATGTATTCTTACGTACCTTCGCCACGGTACAAGCGTTGACAAATTGTTTAATGTATGCGTTCCGAAATCTTATCACGCTCAACAGCGTGGAGTAAAATATAAATTGCGCCCACATGGCGCCCAGGCAGGCGAGGGCTGGAACGCCCGACTCATTGTAACTGTGATAGCTGGTGTTGAAGATTACCCCCTTTTCTGAAAATTGTTTATAAAGGATTAGAACGGCAATCTTCGATCATCATTTCGTATTAGAGTTCTTTTATACAAAGGGCTACAACAGAGCAGATTTTGATGTTATTTATAAAAGAACATTAGCCCATTTCAAAATGAGAAATGGAAACATTTAAGGAACCGCATTTGTGGAAATGTAAAATACGACGTTAAAGGTACGGACAGACGTAGCTATAACATATAGCAAGGCTTATGAGGCTTTACTATAGTATATGTTTTAATATGATAGCGGTTGAATATCCACACACGTAGCCATTATACATGTTTATTAAATACGTTGTTAAAATATGTGAACATACGCAGGAAAATATATCAGATATAGCAAAACATATTATTGGATAGACAATAACCGCAAAGATATATTATAGCACAGCTATCGACTGTAGCAGTTTGCTATAACATAGTACTTAGTCTGGCCATAAATACTGTTACAATTAAAAATAAACAAGTTTCACTACTTTTGAATTTGGAATCTGTCATTTTTATACGATTGTTCATTGTGTTTTCTTATTTTCGCGCCAATATATTGCAAAATATTTAAAAAAATTAAAAAAATAATAATCGACCCATTTCTCATTCCCTCTCTCACGCTGGCCAAGTGCGGATTGGCAGACTTCACACACCTTAGAATATTTTTTTTTTATAAATTGTAAGGTGTGCAGGTTTCCTCACGATGTTTTCCTTCACCGTTAGCAAGTGATATTTAAATTTAAAACTCTCTTTTGTAAAGAGGTGCGCGCCATGGTTTTGAACCCAGTACCCTCGGAGTGAGAGGCTGACTTTCTTAACAACTAGGCTATCACTGCTTTTGAAATTAATTGTTAAATAATGGTGTGATGATTTGCGAAAGGCTGCAGGCAGACGCTGCACACGACAAGCCGAGGACAGGGCGCGGTGGCGCTTATTGGTGGAGGCCGGCAGTGGACTGAGATAGGCTAATGATGATGTGTGTTACTTAAAATGTGCTTTAAACGTGATTTGTTTTGAGATCATTTCTGTCTAAATCTTAATTGTACCTCTCATATAATTAAAGTAACAGACAGATGTGCCTGCGAATTTTAGTTCTACCTATAATTCTTGGACCCTAAATAGGCTTTACATGTAAATGAAAAGAAAAGTCTTGGTACATTCGAGAACAAAGTTAAGCCAACCTACTTTAATTTGCGTTTTCCTTTTACACCCTTCGTGTCCTTGTGAAGTTACTACACTATAATATTGAATATGAATGAATATTGTTAGACCTATGTCCAGCAGTGGACTTAGAAAGACTGAAGAACATGATGATGATGATAAATCCTATAAAAATAGGTATTTATCATCATCATCATGTTCTTCAGTCCGTATTCTTAAAAAAGCAAAATCTCTGTTTCATGGATGCATTCAAACTTTTTAGATCTATTCTCATATCCGAACATCAAAAAAGATCTCAGAAACGGGGTCAGTTCAAAAGAAATCTGCAGAACAACTCTTTAATGGAATTCGAATAAGGAAATCTTGGAGTTTATCGTCTATCGAATCGAATGTACCGTTCGACTACCGGCGAGTAACTAACTTTAAGGCTGTTTATTCCACCTGCAAAAAGCTAAGAATTTTGTTGATATTCATACATATATAAGCACTTATAGACGCAACATTGTTAAATAAAGACAAGCGTAAATTCGTCGTATCTGTGTAGTAGTGTAGTACTATCAATGAGGCAGAATTATTCTATAATTGTTAATTAGTTAAAAAGAGGCGATAAAAGTGTTATAAGGCCGTAGGCAGAAATCCTTAGAAGAGATCTTTCCCCTATGGGTAATAAACTTGCTAATATGTAAGATATTTAATATTCGTTAAAAATAAAGATAAAAGTAATTATCATAAAAAATCGATCTGTTTAAGTCATTTTTATCAACTGAAAAGCGTGCTCATGTTATACATAGATGTCTTAGATTTCCTACAAAATTTTGTTATCTACTTAGCGAAATTCTGGAAGTTTGCTAATGACATTAGCGACACTTTTTCGTTCTCATGGTAAATTACCAATATAAGAATTTTTTTATTGCAAGTATATGTTTAACAACTTCGTATTTATTAAATCAAATAAATTGCTTTGCTTCATGCTTTGTTCATCGTTTTCCACGCTAGTTACGACCAGCTAAAAACGAAGCTGGAGAACTTAAGACTTTTATCCCTCGCATTTTCTGCGATGTCCGATATCATTTTATAGCCTCCGGATCTTGAAAACACGGCTGTAATTCAATACTTATAACATTACTTCCTGGTATGTATTTTAACTTTTGTGAAGTAACGAATAGAGGAAAGGAATATAGCTCTTTCACATTTTGTAGACTTCAATGTTTTTTTCTTTTTTTTTATTCGACCCATTAGCATTCCACTGTTGGAATATGAGTCTCCTCCCATATTGAGAGGGTTAAGGCCGTACTCCTCCACGCTGGCCAAGCGCGGGTTGGCGGACTTCACACACCTTAGAAACTTTTTTTTTTTTTTTTTTTTTTCAATGTTTGCTGAAAGTTAAATAAAGTCACTTATTAAGAATTTTCCTTGAATTTTTGAAATTTTCTCCACTCTTATCATAACAAAAGTATAGCCAAGAATTGGGTGTAACAACTAACATATACCAATTAAATGATATACGAGTACATATCTGATTTCCGAACAGTTTCCTATTAAAAGTTCAGAGTAAAAATATTCATACCTTATACCTTGAAGTTAATATCTACGAAAAAATAACAAAACTGGTACCAGAATAAAACACTCGTACACAGTGTGGGCAAAAAACTCATGGAGATTCATAATAGAACACGCCAATAAAACAGAAAAGTATAGAGGCAAGTATTTTCTATAAGAAAAAGGAGAAAGAAGATCCGAGGTGTATAGAAATAAAACAGCCAGATTGCTTGAAGTTCACGTCTCTTCTCTGCTCAGCTTGAAAACAAGGAAAGGGTGGCACCGCAGCGATTTGAACACGACAGGTGTATCTATCAGCCATTGATATTGGTTGAAGCGCATATTTCTTATTCGCTCTGGTGAGATATGTAAAGTTACTAAGATTTACTTCTCTAGCCGTTGGGTTAGAAATAGAGAGCGTAGACTGGTGTTGAGTTGATTTCCATTGAATTATTTCTCTTGCATAGACAATCTTTTTAATTTGTTTTGAGTTTGTCTTTCATTAAACTGACGAAAACTTTTATGAAATGCTGCTATGTATAAGACAATGAATAAATAAATTATCAACCTTTTTTGTACTGGACCAAATGTATTCCAATATTAATACAAAATGTACTTTAAGGTCCTGCGAATATTGATAAAAGCAGTTGCCCACCAAGACTTACCCATCTCGATTTATCTCGATTTAATATGTATATAAATACAATATTTATTATGTATTTATATACAACTGTAGGCGAAGTCCATACGACGCGATCCTTAGTTATCACGCCGAAAGAGCTCATCTGTGCTCGCCATATCAAGAACATCATTGAGGCGTATTTTGGTAGATCTTAAATTTCACCCGTATAAACTTCAATTAGACCAGGAATTTAAACTGAATGAAAACCATTTACGCCGTGCTTTTGCCGAAAGAAACATTTTTTCGTTTTCAAAATTTGAACAATGTTCTCTTTTCCGATTACTTGTATATAAATACATAATAAATTCATAGTTTACGTATATTAGAGATAATAAAACTAAGCATATGTCTGGAATACCAGAAATCCATTTTATATTTTCACGTATTCAAATTGTCATCATTCGCAGAAAGGCAGCGATTTATATAAAAATTTACATGATTCAGCCATGTCGGTGACGCAGGTAGAATTCTACCAACTTGCAAATATGTACCGCACGTATCTTTTTACATGTTCAATCTTTTTTGTATCTCTATCTTGAGCATCTTCAGTGTATGACAGAATACTGTCATCAACGTTCAATAGCGAGACAGTCACAGGAATTCTTACGAATCATATCACAGCACCGCAGTTCTACAACATTTTTGTGTGAAATTGACGGTAGTTTTGAATAGTGTATTACAAGCAGACAAGCAGTCCGTTTTGAACCAAGAATCACGTCTCTTCAGGTCTGTTTCTTCAGAAATAATAAAATGCAAAGGAAAAATATTATCACCACTGACAAACAACTGCATTGAAATCCGATTTCAAAGCTATAGCTTAAGACAATTAAAAATCGATAGACAAAAAAAACAGAAATATCAATATATCTACAAAAAGATAAAAATTAAAACCTTTTGGAATCTGGAAATGATAATATTTAAATATTTCTACGGATTGTGGGAAGATACAATTATTGTAATCGTGGATACTATTTTGCGCCGAATGGCCATTTAGCTCAGATTTCCCGAAATAAAATTGTTATATCCTTCTAGTTTTTTTGTTGTTTCTCGGAATACAAGTGTTATTAAATATTATAGAACTTTATATAACAGTAATCAGACAAAAGTTAAGGGACCGATTTTGACAAAGGTTACCGGGGATAACAGTATCGGGGCCAAACTATATCCTAACATAGTTATACTTTTTATTGTAGATAATGCTCTCATGTTCACGGATAAAACGGAAGAAAGACAGCGCACGCGAAGCCGTAGGCAACATGTAGTATTTTGTCTAGGCGAGGGACTTAGTGATAAATTCAAATTCAAATTCTTTTATTCATTATAAGGTATATACATACACTCAATGACGGTCATGTCTAGTCATTGTACTGTACTTCGGCTTTGTGCGCCCCTCAGGCTATAGTAGACCGGGAGAAAAAAGCCGG
>DWJK01002750.1:0-14119 GCA_018248815.1 Croniades pieria auraria
GCCACGAGCTGTCAAAATTAACCCGTCCCTATTGTAAAACCCTATATAAAGGTAAATTGTAAATGAAATAAATACTTGTCAAGATAAATTGTTCACGATTAGTTGTAAATCAAACAACAGCTTTCTGAGTTATAAAAAAGTTTTCAATATTTATCATCACATGTATAAGTAGCGTAGTAGCTTATAAGTAAACATAGTTTTTATAGCAGATTTAATCGCTGATAATAACGTTTTGAGAGTCATAAACATCTTCATGAAATATTAGTGTTTAATTCCCTAAAATTAATTATTAGCCTTTCTTTCGCACTTGTCTAATAATTTCTTAAAATAAATCTAATCGAATTAAATTAATAAATGCGTTGCACTACAAACTCTTTACAGTATAATATTATAAATATATAGAACTACATTGAAATGTTTCATTATCTGAGATACATTGCATTTCCGAATAGATGTGATTACTTAAAGGCTGCATACGCACGTACGGCATCACAGCCCTAGGATGCACTTCCTCAATAATGCAATGTATAGATTTATTCACTGCAACTAGTTACCAGGAAATAAGGAGGTTCAGGCGGTTGTTATTCGACCTTGCCATGCCACGTGGGGGATGTAACGTAGTGTGCTATTAGTATACTCGGACATCGAAACGTTATGACGTCAAACTACATGAACGTAACTCAATGCAATATTGATTACAAGAGTGAGAACCTATTTCGTAGTCTCTTTCATCAGATACGTATAGAATACTAGATCAATGTATGTACGTTATGATAGAGCTATCCTTGTCTATTTAGTGACAAAATGGAGACGGGAAATATAAGGATACCTACATGCAGTTCGCCCCGTCGCATACGTGGTAATTTCAGACCACGTGTTCTTGTTGCTTACACGAGCTTGAAATATGCCAACATGTGATTATTGAAATGTTAAATTTTATCCTACAAAGTTGGACAAAGGTCAATTGATTTTTATATCAAATATTTGGTAAATGATTTTGCGTGCGAAAACTTTTCAACGGTGGTAAAATTTTCGTGTAAATGAAATTATTCATTTAAAGTGTCTGTCTGTTTATGTGATGTGATATGAATGCCAATTTTGAAAGAAAGCAACTTGAATTCCATTTTCAAATTAAAAATATAATAAACATTAATTATTTTAATAGAATGCTTCTCGGCTTAACAATTCTAATTTTAAACTGAGTAAACGAATTCGCTTGTAATAATGAGTAACAGGATCCGATATTTGCGAGGGATAAATAGCGGAGGGGAATTGAGGGGAGACTCTTGGGCCCTTAATAAAAGCGACTATCGATTTTCAACAACCCCATTTGCCGTCTCTATTTCGTAAAACTGCTTTACTATCGTATTTCGGTAAAATAAAAAACGACTCTGATTTACAAAACTTGCGTAGTCGTACATCAAGTAATTCGTTTTTATGAAGAAGGACGCTTTTAATTATACCCACAGTTCTGTGTTAATTCTTCCTTTTTGTACAAGGTATAAATAATATCATTACCACTTTTAAAGTTTAACAATTCAATCTACGTACTGGACAATAATATTTGAATAACGTAAAGTACCATCACGCCTGTAATCCCCGAAGAGGTAGGCAGAGGAGTGTAGTACACTCCCCCGTTTCACCAGTTACGTTTACATGAAATAGGTGTTAAGCCTATTACCATACACCTGGGACAAATCCAAACTACTAGAAATTCTAAATTAGAAAAATCCAATAGTACTCGACCCGGGATTTAAAGCCAGAACCTTCCATCGACCAACGAGGCAGTCAGTATTTGTATATGTTCACAATTGATTATTTAGGAGATCCCTTGGATATAAATGCAGTATTAAGCATTTTCAAAATATATCATATGCTACATAGGCAATATTGCATAGCAATAGTTTTTGACATTTGGCCAAAGTGTGAATGGTAACGAGATAGTGAATGACCTGAACTATATTCCTTATCACACTTCTTCAGCACGAATGAGAAATACATATAAATGGTGTCTCACGATTTGGTATATGGCGATGTAAGCTGGCAGAAGGAATGTCTCTTATTATAATAGTATTCATGTACGGTATATTACTAGAATTGTTTATTTTTAAAGGTTCGACCTCGGCTTGCACTGTGTAACTTCACATATCGCTTGTATCGGGCTTGCGCAAAACGATTTCACCTTGTTCAGAGTTACGTAGCTAAAAATAGAAGTAGTTCGTAAATACGTACAATCATTACTATGTTGATATTTATATATAAGATGTTCTCCTGGATATTGAAAAAAGTATGACAATGCGAGAAATAATTGTCCAGGACAGTTTTCTATTGATTTCTCCAGTGAAATACTTTCGAATCTACCAGGGAATCATAACTTTTTAGCAGATAAAATATTATGCAGTAGGCGTGGATACACATTCAAATGACATCATTGTAAATTCTATTACATTATGGAGTCAGAAACTCAGATAAATCTAAAATTTATTTTATTATAAAATATTTAAAATGTAGTCGAACTTTGAATATCGCCTGACTGCATTTCTAAAATACTTGTTTTATTAATTAATAATTTACATTATTAGGTACAATATTAAAAATCAAATTTAAATAATGTGATACAACTATTGCTGACCGTGACGAAAATTCATAAAACATGAAACAACGTGAAAATGTTTGTTTCATCGAGCAATAGTTTACAAAACTTCACGGCCCCTTAATAAAAAAATTATGTTGTCCAGGTATAATTTGTAATTTTATATATCATTTTAAGTATTACTATTAAATAGTTTATTTGCTTATTACGTATGGATTATGACATACTCGTATATTACATTGCACCGTAAAACAAAAATATTAAAATTTTTTTGTCGTCAATAACATTACGATAAAAAATGTATGTTATGATGAGGAGTATGCCTAAATTGAGAAAAAAATGAACACTTGTTACGAAAAAATAAAAATGTTTAACCTGGCTTGATTTGTGGTTAGACAAAAGACATTTTGAATTGTTAGGACAGAACAGAACAGATCATTATTTCAATGATATAATCCCATCTACTCGTATTCTAAACATTACTTATCCTTACATTTCATAACATTATTAATGTGAATTTGTTATGAAACTGTAATAAATGAGCACGCCAGTCTTTCTGTTCTTATATTTGAAAATTTGTTAGATATCTATCAGAATTATGTCAAATCGTTCTTCAAGCATCTGACGAGCTGTAATAAATATTATCAATTAATTACAACTAGAACTGACTTTACTATTAATTGTTTAGTGAGTGTTTATATACATGATTAAAAATCTAACAGCTTAACTCACGTACGTTTTTCAGCATTGCCCGACTAGTTTCGGACCTGTACGGAGCTGCGACGAGCCGAGGATCGAGCTCAGTGGCGTGCTATTGGAGAGGCCTATGTCCAGCAGTGGACTAAAATGGGCTGATAATGATGATGATGATGATGACGGACCTGTACCAGTCGACATTTAGTTACTATGGGTTGTTACTGCCTATCATATTCCTAAACGATAGACATTATTGTTATAAATCTTATTCTTGAAGAGAGGTAATTTTAAGGATTCGATAATGTTAAGTATGAAGTGAACATAAGAAAACGTGTATCCCATTTTACATGTCTAAGGTATTTATACATTCCATTCGTTTTTACTGGACACTGACTGCTTCGGTTGTACTTACCTGCATTTTTAGCTATGATTAAATTTAAACTTTTCTCTTTTAATGATAATTGATTAACGGTCACATTTTCTACATCATGCATTTTGTTGTACGAAAGTAGCATTTAATAATACTAGCGTGAATATAGTTTCTGTTCGATTTTTTGAATGGCAAACGTAGTGAGTTTCGAGTGTGGGAGAGGGAGCCCTTTGGCCCAGTGACCTTATGAATATAGGCAACAAAGGGTTGAGTGTTCCGTATTCATATTAAACAGCTTGAAAATAATTTTAGATTTTATACTAAATAAAAAGTTTATTGTTTCTACCTAACTGCAATGTCTGCCCGAGGAATGTGTACTCCGAAACGATTTCAAGAGAATAGCCATTTAGGACCACAGTTCCGGATCGACTTTTTTAATTGATCATATTTTTGGTTTTATTCAAATTCAAGCCGAGAGCTATTCGTCGCGAGGCCATTGCTAGGTTGTCCAGCAGTGGTTGCAGCTCATCCAGCGACTCCGCCAGTAAGACTATGTCGTTTGCAAATCGCAAGTGTGAGATGTAGTCGCCATTTATGCCAAACTACAGTTTTCAATCAGTGCGTCCTACTAGTCATGACATACGGAGCTGAAACGTGGACACTCACAGTGCGCCTAGTCCACAAGTTCAAAGTCGCTCAGCGAGCTATGGAGCGAGCTATACTTGGAGTCTCTTTGAAGGACAGGATTAGAAATGATACTATCCGACAGTGAACCAAAGTTACCGACATAGCTCAAAGGATTAGCTCGCTGAAGTGGCAATGGGCTGGGCATATCTGTCGAAGAACCGACAACCGGTGGAGTAGGCGAGTTCTGGAGTGGAGACCACGGCTCGGCAAACGTAGTGTAGGACGCTCTTCGGCCCGGTGGGACGACGATCTGCGAAACGTTGCAGGCAGATACTGGATGCGACGAGCTGAGGACAGGGCGCAATGGCGCCCTGTCCTCGGCAGTCCTTAGCAGTGGACTGAGATTGGCTGATGATGACGATGAAAAAGTTTGTTGAAAATGATGTGAAAGTTTTGTTACCTCGATTTTACTCATTAATTGTTTACCAACAATTTAGGATTGAATGTTTAATCAGTCCGTACCTGGATGACCGAACTTTGCCCGGTATTTTTACTAATGTAATTATTACCGTTTTTTTTTTGAAGCTCGGTAATTTATTTCATGTCTTAAATGTCATGTCTTCATGTGTTAAAAAAGGACTTGAAAAATAAAGGGAAAAAATAATCAGACTGGAGACATCTGGACTCCAACTGAGGTCTTCTGGTTTCGGGACCGCCCGATTTCGAAATTTACACATATACAGATACACACACACACACACACACACACATACTAGAATTGCTAGTTTAAAGGTATTAGATATTAATATTGTAACTACGAAGGAAATTAAAACTTAATAATAGTCACATGTAATTATTACATAAATTTATTAGTCTGCGTTATCGCACTGCACTCGAACTCTATTGGTCAGTCGTACCTTTGAGACATAGAATTGTTGAGAATATTATTCCTAGAGAAAGCCTACTACGGGCAACGTCCAGTGCTAGTGTTGTTCAGTGTGATGTTACGTCGCAATCTGAGGACGTCATTTTGTAATAACGGTGTATTCCATAAATTTATTAATCGCCCAGCTTGTTGCAAACATTTTTTTAAGGATCAGAGCGAGTGGTACATTGCGTCATATTAAATGAGTAGAGTGAGCGAGACAGAAAATGAACAGTGAAGGACCTCTATGACGTGGCGTCCCCCAGTGGAGAAAGCTCGCGTGGATATCGATTGAGGCCTAGAGAATAATCCTAGTAAAACGCCGAAATTATGTATAATGTACATACTTGTTTTTTCCTTAAAACAGGATTTTTGAATTGTAGAGATATTATCGTAATATCATTATCTGAAACGTCTAATGGTTTAGTAAATTACAATTTTTTGTACAAAATGTATATTATAACATAATTAAATTTTATAAGTTAATTATAAAACAAATTAGTTGATAGTTTTTTTTAATATTGTAAATGAATGAATGTAATGCACAATATCTTTCTATAAAGAAAAATTAAAATTAAAGCGTGCTTTGCATTCGTTAAGATTTTTTGGCTTTACATAATTTTAAGTAAATCAATGTCATAGTTGAAATAAAATATTTTTATATCATTACTTCAATTAGAACTGTAGCAAAGAATCGTTGGAGTCACTGGCCTCACCCAGATATTAGGTAATACGTACGGCAAACGTCACCTAGGCACCGCGCACATATCGATTGAAGACCTGCATTGGCGCCAAAGTTACTAGGCGAACATAAACTCGTGAATATTAGGTTAGTTACAGTACCTCGATTTCGCTGCTGCAATTTGTTTCACTTTTACACCACATGCCACTATTTAGCCATCCGAGATTGTTCGCGACTAAAAGACAACTGCCATGACCGAGGGTGTAGTAACACGGTTTGAAATGGATTTGTGCGCAACTAAGGCCCAGAAAGACATAATGCAAGGAAAAGCTGGATTTTTAGCCAAATTTTTAAGTATAAATTTCATTGAATTACACAAAATGGTCCTATTTTAACGTGGGTTTTGAAATATCCATACACGTAGATCCACAAAGAGCTTCATATGCTTCATCTTAGTTAGATGTCATTAATTATTGTCACTGGAAAAGTACGAATGTTTATTCTAAATAACTTGAATATGCAAAAATAAATGGTTGATAGATATTCTTTATATATTTTTTTTCTGTAAATCGCTCTACGAAAAGATTTTTTCGAAATAGTCGAGAACAATGTATTATGGAAGTTGCTCTCACCCCTCTTGTTAAATATGAATTCAAAATTCCAATAGTAAGAGTGGAGCCGCAATGTTGTACGGATTACTGCTATTTGCAAAATAAATATAGCGTATTTTGAAATTTGTAAATGGATATATTATCATCTGCCGCTGACAAATAAAAATTTGTAGTCGGCCATGAGAAAAATTACAATGACATATAGACAATGTGCTATAAAATGCTATTCTGTTGAATAGCATAGCATTTTTGTGAAGAAGTACAATTTATTGTACACATGTGGGTTTAAATCTTCAGTACGAGCTTTTTCAAAGAATCTTCGGTAAAGTCTAAGCACGCATTTTTTATAGAATATGTCATCTAGTATGGTATGGAGCTGGGTTTGTATTGAGCCCTTCAATTTCAACTTCTATTTTATTATTACATAGTCCTGATTTTATATTTTGTATTATCGAGTAAACAGTTTTAATTTTATAAGGTATCTTTTTAATTTTAGTAAGCAACTAATTCCTGAATTTATTGAAAGTTCTATGCAAAACTTATATTATTTCTGCGCGAATATAAGTTATAACTTTTCCTCTTGCGTCAGCATCATCATCATCAGCCTGCTCCCGTCCACTGCTGGACATAGGCCTCTCCAATGGCACGCCCCTAAGGTCGATCTTCTGCTCTTCGCATTCAACCACTGCCAGCCTATTTTTGCGTCGGGGGTAAATAAATATTAATAATAATATATACAAATTAGGATGTACGACAAGAACTCTCTAGATTGCTTGTTTTTAACTTAGTAATAAAATACTTCAAAGTAAATAAATGTTAACTTTAAAATAATTCAAATATATGTTTTAAAATAAACTAAACTTTATAAACTGACCTACAACAAATACCCACTCATGCTCACATATTTGTCCTGCTAAATTTTTAACCCACAATCCTTACGTTAGGAGTTAAGCTTACTACCATTTATTTGTTAAAAAGAGCTCATCACTGGTCAACATTACGATTACCAAATCAAAGATTACTACTGAAACAAAATGCTTAGTGTACTATTTTTATATACGACTTTCGATAGAAAGCAATATAAAGGTCGGATTGAAATTCAATAAATAAAAAAAAAATTATAATTCCTTTATTATTATTGACTATCTCGCTGATCGAGTGTTGGCAAACACGACTGCTAATCGAGAAGCTTTGGCTTCGATCTTCTGATCGGATACTGTAAGATTTTCTCACTGTAAGTTTCGTAGTTAACTTGGTAAAAGTTAACTTGTAAAACGCGAGCGTCTATTACATTTCCTGTCTACCTCTTCGGGGATAACAGGCGGGATGCTTATCATTATGCTACAAAAAAGTGGCAAATTATTCAATTATTCATAGTCGCTACAAATAATTCCTACTGTTATCGTTGCAGCATCAGGTATGTATGTATCAAAGTTCGTTTTGAAAAAACAGGACGCCTTTAAGCTTACAGACAGGTTTAAAGAGTTTTAATTATCGGTCCTTCATAATTATAACATAAGCTACAAACATGTATGAATAGAATGTATAAATAGAAAAGGGAGATCTGTACATAAATACTTCGGTACAACATTAAAGCAGGAATGATTGGGTCGAGTTCAAATACACGACCTTTGAATATTATACAGACTAGTTTTCCTTATATATGTACTTTGCGATAGGAATTGCGTAATAATAATACCTTTTTTAATAGGAAAATACGAATTCTGTGTGTTACTTCCCGCGGTATCTAATTCTTCATTACCTTTTTTATATTTAACCACATTCGGTTCGAAGGGATGAAAGCCGGTCACCTAAATGATACATTTTGATTCCACTCCCTTTGTAACGAGGTTTCGCGACCGCAGAACAGATGGCAACTAGAAGAGACACACGTTGCGTGACTGTAATGTGTATTTAAGAATACTTAGTGGTTTCCTGCCCTTCAGACGGTCAAAAAGTAAGTGGATTTTATTTTACCTTAAATTATTTTTGATTTAAATATTTGACATAAGTGAATTGTCCTTTTTCGTCATCAACGTAAAATTTAAACTCATCTGCTTATACAAGGTGTTTAGTTGTCAGATGTATGCCAAATGTAATTCCGCTATTCGTTACTAGATGGCTTGTATCGCACCCTGAATCACGGTAATGACATTTTTTACTACAAGTATATATATACTCTCGTGGAATAAATTTTTGTTACTCGTTTGAAACATGGTTTTCTTTGCGCCCTGCCTCTCGGACACGCGGACACAGGTGTTGAGGCCACCGGTTTGTTGGCCACCATTGAGAGGGGCTTTGCCTAAGCGTTTTGGGCAGGGAGGAGGAGCCGGAATAAACGCGGCGACTTTTTTAGCCGTCGTATTGGCTGGACGGGATTGGGCATTGCCTTTTAGCTTACGCAGGGCTTGTGGACAACTGTGGTAGCCGGCCGGGGGCCCTTTCTTGCCACAGTTGATACAACTAGGCGGTTCGGGGCAGTCCCGTGGTCTGGGACAGCCAGCTATGCCGTGGTTGCTCAGGCACTATACGCAACGCGGGGTTGCGTAGCAATTTCAGAAGGAGTGTCCATATAACTGGCACCTATGGCATTGGCCCGGGCAGGTTTTTTATGGTGTCTCCACCGATATGTTTGAGAGGTATCATACCTTCTCGACCGAGTAAATCGCTTTTCTCTTGAGGTCTAGGACCACTAACACCGTATCGAAAGACTGCCGGGAACGTCGGTGACGGAACATTCGGTGAACGGACTTGGCCGGCAGGCCCTTGTCAAGGAGTTTCTTGTCGATGACCTCCAAGTCTAACATTTTTGGCACGCTGCGTAAGACTATGCGGAGCTGTTTTTCGTCTGAGAGGGCATAGGTGTGACAACCTATGTTCTCAGGTCTTAAAATATCAGCGATGATTTTTCGGTGGTCCTCATCGGAGGCCACCGTTATTATAATAGCTTGCAGGGTGTTGCGTGCGCTAGCAATGGTAATGCCCTGCGCGCGGATGATGCGGATTGCCTGGGTCCATTTAGCCTTATTTCGGATAAAGATAGGAGGGGTCGATGAGGGTTTCCCTTGTGAAGGGATTGGGTCTGGGGTGGCGCCGGTCCACGCGAGCACTGTTACTTTTTAAGCCGGAGGAGGGGTGACGAAGCATTCTACTAGTAGCATTTTACCAACGTGAAAAAATATTGAATTTGAACAAACGTAAAGCAAATTTCAAACTCCAAGGATTACCTGCGACAATAACAATAAAAAATAACTACAATCAAAATACGTCTTGCTGAAGGGCATTCGATTATATCAGTTATGACAGTTAATTTTTATAATTTATTTATATCCAACAATTTTTTGTTACCATCAAACTTGGCAATCTGTTAGTTACTTAGGATTTAAAATGGCATTCCTTGGTATTTAGGATCATTTCCGGCAATCTGCAAAATTAAACCTGAAATTTTAGCAATACTACTTGATGAATACCAAAGTTTATGTTATAATATAATTTTCATATCTGTAATGTAAATAATTTTAATATTTTTGTTACTGAATAATGCCCCTAAAAATATTAAAAAAAAATTTTTTTATTATCACTACTGTTTTGTATATGAGTTATATCGCAGTGTGACAGGTGTGTTGCGCGCAGGTGTTCCAGTCGCTGCGCGGTGCGGCGCGGCACCGCGGCGCGTGTGCGCAGGTGGAGCGCGCGCACGCGTGCGCGTCGTGCGGCGCGCGATTCGCGCATGCCATCTCGCTCAACAAGCACATCCTGCGCCAGCACGCGGGCCAAGCGCTGCCTGTGCGCTTCCCGCCGCCCGGCGCGCCGCGCCTACGTTGCGACACCTGCCGCCGTACCTTCTGCCGGTACCGCACCCACAACTTGTCACATCTCATCACAATGTACCAATGTCCCAAAGTTGAAACTATTAGAGCAAATAAGTATTATCACGACAATCGAACAAAGCTAGCTTTGATACAAATACCGATGTAGACACAAACATAATATATACCCAAATACATGTATGTATAAGTGATTTTATTACCATAACCATAAGTTTATCTGAAAATGATATACGTTAAATAGAGTCATTATTTTTTACTACTGCAGCCTAACATTTTCAAAAATTACGATTATTACAAATTCTACAAACCCGCTCTAAATACGCGCTACGTCTCTGCACTTAAACACGACACTACAAAATATTCACAACTGCACCTTCTGTTGCGTTTTGTCCCCACAGTAGAAACTTTACGCTAGTCATATCTCTTAAACAAATTTTACTGAATGACACTAGATAAGTTTAATAAATGTAATCAAATTATAAATATAAATCGTTTAAAAATGGTAAACCAATCATATGACAATATTATTTTCTTTGTTACATAGCCACCGACGAGCATGTACCCAGCGCGGCGAACTATGGTTTTAAATCTTTTCATTCTGAGAAAAAAGCGATGTTTAAAAATCGTATAATAAAATAGTTTATTATGAAATACAATTATGATAAATGGTAGTATGATAATAAAACCAACGTTTTGTTTTTCTATTACGCACATCACTTGTGTAAGGTTAGAGATATTCGGCATTCTGTGCGTCCTGCCTACCCCGGAAGAGACCTGGTATAATATTAATAATAATTAACACTAGAGGTACAATAACAGTGATCGTGTTGCGCAGGAAGGAGCAGCTGTTGAAGCACCTGAAGCTGCACAAGCCGGGCGAGAAGTGTTTCGAGTGCGACGTGTGCCACAAAAAGTTTCATCGCCGGAACAACCTGCGGTAACCGCTGTCGCGCTCTGCACTGAACATTTGACTTGCCGGAGTTGTTATGTTGTTTATTTGTCAAGTTACATTGCCATTGTGGTTATTCGGGGGCTGCACACCCTGCGAACATAACACTTTTGTTCACCGCCTCTAGGCTATTCTAATGTATATTTGAAGCAGCTTGAAAGGAAATTATACGTGAAACACATAAAACCTTCGGTAGTGTTATTACTTTGTACTGTAATGCAAGAGGTATTTTGTTAAAAAAAAACGTAGCATCACGCCTGTAATCTCCGAAGGGGTAGGCATTTTATTGCTTACTATTTATTGCATAACGGGTCATAAGCATAACTGGTGAAACGTGGGAGTATACTAAATTCCTCTATCTAACCGTTCGGGGATTATAGGCGTGAAATTACGTATTTAATTAAAGATCACTTAATTATTGCTTCCGTTTAAAAGTAAATCTAGTTTACTGTCAATTCAAGTTTCGCCCGAGGACATTTCATTCGAACAACATAACAGCACACCTGTATACTTTGGAATGGGGAGGCATAGAAGTGTAATTATGTGTTGCACGTGGCGCAGGTCGCACATGCGCACGCACGAGCCGCGCGCCGCGCCTGCGCCCGCCTCCACTAGCGCCTGCCTATGCTTGTATTGCGGCCGCGGCTTCTCCAACTCCTCCAACCTTATCGTGCACATGCGCCGCCACACCGGCGAGAAGCCCTACAAGTGCGACTTCTGCGGAAAGGGTGAGCTCCCTTATTCGTATATCATCTGTGTAAATGTGTAAAAATCTGTTAAAATTACTAAGTATTAATATATATAATTGTATATCTAGTAAACATTATTAGTTCTAGAAATAATGAAAAAACAAATTAAATAACAATTTAAAAATAAAACAAAACACAATTAGTTAATAAAAATATGTACACATACATCTTTTTTAATTATTCGTTTTTAATGATTTATCTATTCGTTTTGAATTCTTTAAGATCATTGCATGTGTACAAGATTAACTGTCATAACATAATTGTATTACTTTGAATTGATAATTCCAATTATTTACGAGTTCCTGATGCGCGTGTTTAAAAGATTTCCAATAATCGTCTATAATTTGCATCCGTGCTTCTATATAACCCTTAGTTAACCGAGTTTTAGGACATATCTTCAAAATAATTGAAGTTTTTTGCAACAAACTTGCTGTATCTTCTAAAACAGATAAAATTCTTACTTCGTCTTGCGTGGCAGTCATGCTGTCTGTATTATATTGTAGCACGTTGAGATGTAAAAATGCTTCTTATGATGTTGACAATATGTAGCTCAATAAACTTGTTTTGTTCAATTCACTATTTCACTTCGAGTCGAGAAAAAAGCAAAGCATTTCTTATCTATTTTCGAACGTCGCTATAGATCCGGCTCGTTTTTGACCATATATTGAACTGCTTTATGGTTTAAATTCGTTTGACTTGATCGGCGTTAAATAAAATACGTGTATTCGTTCCGAGGATATAATTGCGACTGAATGGTGAGTGCACCGCAGTGCACAGCCGACTTGAGCGAACAGACAGCTTGCAACAAATTATAAAGTGGGCTGGCTTTCTCTAGATTGCGAGTATTGGCAAAATAATGTCGTCATTTAGAAATAGATGATTCGAAATTAGCATTACTTCGAGCAGAATTATAAGGACTTTGTGAGAGCTCTCCGGGTATGATTAAGAAGTATTTTTAAAAACCAATACGTAAGTATATGAGTTGGAAGTAACAAACGTGCCTGTTGCTGCGGGCGTGGAGCCATAGCTTTTGATTGAAAAGCATTTGCGGGGAATGTGTAATTGGATACAAATGGTAGGCTTAGTACCATGAATCTATAAACAATATTTTTTACGTATATTGCCGACTTACGAGTATGTGAAGCTGATTATATATTAAATTTATTATGGATTGCCTCGAAGCAGAAATGCCTTATACGAAATTAGCCGAACAGGAGAAATAGCGTCGAAGCAGCGACAGTTCTGGTGCAAATTAAAAAGACATTCAATATATAAAGGGTCGCGTTAGCGCAGATACTCCGTCACAAACTCCATTATGAAATCTTGTTCAAAACTATAGTTCATAGTCACTCTGAGGATAATTCATATTCTAGAATGCGGTCGTGTGTTCGCGCGTTCCGGTTATCGCTTTAAATGTTCGGTGTGAACTGGACTTTAAAATTGATTTTCTAATATACACTACCGTACGTATACGTGTAGCAGCCGAACATTGCGAATGTTCTTGGACGCAGACGCCGATAGGGACCAAAACTCATGTGTCTCGGTCAACTGGGTCAGTTCCTGGTTGGCAGAAGAGGCAGATTATATACAATGTTTTTTGTACTAGAGTCTGCCAATTCGGTCTACATTGACGAATCTAGGTCTTCCTCAGTATATTTGTCCATGTATATTCGCATTGTATATCTGATTTGTCATCCTTGCTTCTGCCATACTTGACATTTGAAGAAAAATCTATAGGTACTAAAGTTTAACGACGTATTTGTTCAAAATGTCAACAATGGTAATAGACGTTTAGATTCCGAGCTCAATAGAGGATATTAAACCAATACTGGGCCACTCGGAAGTCAGCTCGAAATGTAAGGAAAATGTCCGCGCCGCTTGGACAGCTAATGGCGTATCTCGCGATATCCGAACGATCGGTAAGCTTTATGTTCGCAAATAAAATACAAACTGAACGGCTTGTCTCTATGATTTGTATTCAACCATTCAAACGAGCAAATCTGCGAAAGGCTGCAGGCAGATGCTGGATGCGGCAAGCCGAGGATAGGGCGCGATGGCGCACATTGGGGGAGGCCTATGTCCAGCAG
>DWJK01002751.1:0-14119 GCA_018248815.1 Croniades pieria auraria
GATCGAGCTCAGTGGCGTGCTATTGGAGAGGCCTATGTCCAGCAGTGGACGGGAGCAGGCTGATGATGATGATGATGCTGAAGTTAGTACACTTGTAGTTTATTGTGTCACCTGCTTAGGTACTATAGATATACCAATATTTGCCCGCGATAATAATTTAATACGTACCGCAACCTATTTACATACTACAGTAACGGTTGGTTGATATCAGGAAATGTCACGATAACAGATTACCAAAAAGATAAAAAAAATTAAAAAGACAATACTATAGCCGCTTATCAAAAGTAATACGTATGATAGATACATTATTAATTAAATTATTTAGATATAAACATTATGCAAGCGTAGAAACAAAAAATAAAAACAAGCCCAAACCGAGATTCAGCTTCACGAGCAAATAAGTTAAATGTCTTAAAATACCTAGAAACTAGTTCTAAATCACATATTAATTAGTAGTCTCTGTATAACAAATCAGTGTACTGTCGTCACAAACGTCATTTAGGTTTCAGAACTTTAACATGATCGTGTCTTCGTGTAAAATGGCCTTGCCGCAGGCGTCAGTTTGAAAAACGCCGTTGGCTGTGGCCCCGACTCAGGTGCACAGTCCGGAGTTGTCCACTAACGAACGGGCCAACACATCTGCGGCCGCGATATCACTCACTTTACCCTCAAAGTGTCCTCGCACGTGGAACATGAACTCCGCTTTGCTGACGAACTCCTGTCTACACATGAGGCACAGATGATGTGCGTGTGTGTGTTGTCTCTCCTGCGTGTAGTGTGTGTGTCCGTGAGTGAAGTACGTGCCCCCAGCGTTCCCGCTGGCCTCGTTGACGACAGTCGCAGTTGATACTGACGCGGTTGCTATGCCGTGACCGTTCAGTATTTGCTGGTTCTGATTGTGATGATGCAGCAGCTGTAGTTTCTCTTGATTTGACAGGTGGACTTTTTCTTGTTGCTGTAATTAAGACAGTATTTTTTTTTTAAATAATTGATCTAGAATAATTACGAAGTTAAAGTATTGTACATATCGGCGCAAGTGCAAAAAAATCACCTATTATTAAAAATGTTTATCTAATTATTATTTTAAAAATTAATTCGCTAGTCATTAATTAAATATTTCGTGAAGCGAAATTATTAGTTAAAAGCAATATTTGTTTCTTTTATTGTAATTTTTAAGAACCTGTATATGTTAACAAGTGTACGTGCACCAGTCCCTATAAATACAGCCGCACTGGCGACGTTGAGGCACCCTCCCAGACACTACACCACCACGAATACTCGCACTGTCCCCGCCGGCGAGGACGAACACACGCGTTCCACACGGCAGTCGTGCGACGTCCCCGCACGTTAGACCGTAGCAGTACCGTCGCCATTCGATAAGCACACATCGTGTTTGTCGCAGAGCCCCTAGTGCCTCTCTCGCTGGGCGGAGCCGGAGGTCCAGCCCGTGCTGGGCCTCACTCCTACCCCTTAGGGTCTAATAATAATAATATTATGCCAATAATATTAGGCCATTAAGGTCTACAGCATAAGAAATTTAGAAAAAAAAAGACGAGGCATTCTTGCTCGGGCGTTCAACAGTACGGACCTCTCTGGACGACATTACGCTGTCCGAAGAATATACGAGAGTGAACAATACTTGAGTAATTTATTTTTGAAAATTCAAACGTGAGTCATCAGCAACACGTCAATAATTGTAATGTCAGCAATGCTGACGTCACGGTGATGTCTACTCCGTTATATACAATCCGAAAACTTTATGCGTGAAATAACAAAAAACGTTCTTAAACAATAATTATACTTTTGAAGGTACTCCATACAAAAGAAAATAATAATAATAAATATAAATAATAATAATAATAAGAAAAACAGGTCCGGGACAAAATAATTGGGCGGTCTTATCACTAATAAGCCATTTTTCCAGACAACCAGCGATTTTGCATTTAGAGATAGTATTAATTATCTATACTTTTCTTTTGTTCCAGTTAATTCAAAATGTTTTTTGTTTTAGTTTTTTCTCGAATACCTGATGCTGTGTCTGCTGCATTTTATCCTGCAACATCTTGGTGTCCGGTAGGTGAGACTTAGCGTGCGCGCTCCACTCGTCTCTGGTAGCGAACAGTCTGCCACACAGCTCGCACGACCACGATACCACCATCCCTGCAGTCGCCGCTGCCACCGCCGTTGCTGCACTTGTGTGGACTAGGTTCGTGTTCTGAAAATTTCACATATCGTCATATCTGTAGGGTTTGCGTCGCAATTCCTAATAACACTTAAGAGTCAGAATTCTTACTGTACTTTTCAAAATCTTAATTTGATTAAATATGAAGATAACGTCCATTATTTCATATAACATTTATTTTTGTAGGTCACATTTAATTTGTCACAAAACACATTTGTAATGACTGAATGCAAAATTGATAAAAGTGATATATAGAATTAAAATAACAAACACGAAACATACAATCATGCCTAACATCTAAGAATGAATGGAGATGTTAAAAACGGCAAAATAAGGCAATGAAATAGCAAATAAAGTATTCATCAATCGTCTAGAAATTTTTAGTTACTTTAAATTTGAATTTGCCTCGTAAAAGTTACAAAAACCACCAAAAAGAAGCTATGAAAAAATTAGGTATTTTAGGAAAAAAAATCTTACAAACTAACACTTAGATGCTAGTTAAAAAATAACGCATAGCTAAAAGAAACATGAATTTGAAGTTTGAAAAAACAATTCATGCGAAAAACTTAAATAACAAACCAAACTCTTCAATGGTTGATGCTAGGTAACCATGCGTTAGATTTTCAATTGAATTTACCGTAAAGTTGTGTCCAGGTACCTGGCAGACCTGAATCGCCTGCTGGTGGGAATGTTGTTGCTGTTGTTGTTGCTGCTGTTGTTGCTGTTGTTGTTGCTGTTGTTGTTGCTGTTGTTGTTGTTGTTGCTGTTGCTGCTGCTGCTGCTGCTGTTGTTGTTGTTGTTGTTGTGCGGCGGCGGCGGCCGCTGCTGCTATATCAGCCTGACTTGGCTTCGTATCCTCTTGTTTTGTAAGTTGTGGTTTTACATCGTCTAATTTTAAAGCTGAAGACGGCAACACTGCGTTAATTTAAGAAATACTTAGTCTACTCTAATTTATTGAAGCTTATTTTTTATTATTATTGTCATTAATATATTTGAATCGTATGTATCGCGTCTGGACAATTATTCCAATTAATATCTTAATAATAAAATAAATAAATAACTTAATTATTATCAAGACTTACGTGGTATTGCAATGGATCGTTTTCCTAAAGGTGCTATATTCGACGGTGTTATGTGTTTGAGTTTGTTCATGTGGAGAACTAATTTGTCGCGTCTGGCAAATGCCTTATTGCAAACTTCACATACATAAGGTTTCTCGCCTATAAAATAAAATATATTTCATTTCATAAAAAATGTGGTACTAAATTAGGACACGATTAAAAAATAAATTTAAATATTTATTTACATACCGCTCATTTGCGATTGTAATATTATGTCAAAATCATTATTTGCCTGAAAACAGTTCAGAAACTTTAAGATCATAATTATTCTATGACTATTATAATAGTTTTATATCATAGAATAGTCTATAAGTCACATAATTTTACAATATTCATAGAATAATTATGAGCTAATAATTATTAAGAAAGGGGAAGTGGGGGTATGGTTTTGGTAGGAATCGTTGTGAGGGAGAGCAGCATTACCTACAAAATGCCAAATAACCATCTGCTGTACTCGTAGCGGAGTACTTTAACGAAAGCAGAGCCCCAGCTAGTCCGAGTCATCCACGTCCCTGTCGTCCTTTCTGGAAACTGCTGCAATCGCACAGTCGAGCGTCCGCCACTACAGAGTTGCAGCTGAGCTAAGGGATGTAGGGCAACCGGCGAGTATTCTGCGCCGTAAAACAGAATTTACTCACTAGGGAGGATACCCGAAATTAACCGAGCATATCCGTAGGCTCCAAAGGGGCAACCCCACTTTCGTATTACAGCACAGTGGGCTAATCACCCACTTGCCCGACAATCTTATTGATTAAAGAAACTGAAACGGTAAGAAACTGGACCGATAATTCAACGACGACTTTTGGCATGAAATTACGGACACGAATTGCTTTTTGGAATATACGGACGCTACGCGACGATTCTCGTCTTGCCCAAGCAGAAGAGGAGTTCCTCAGATATAACCTGCGTATTCCAGGTCTTAGCGAAGTGAGAAGAAACTGTTTTTGAGAGACAAGGACATCTAGAGGGTTGACTCTACTGTATTCGGGCAAAGAAAGTGAGGACGATACACGCGAATATGGTGTGGGATATCTCCTTTCTAAATCAGCTAAGACCAGCCTCTTGGAATGGAAACCGATCTCAGACTGGGTAATCAGTATCCGCGTCAACTCACCGTGCATTAGAGTTGGCCTGAGATCATGCCATGAGCGCTCGATCGATAACCAGATTAAACGGCGCAAATAGAGCTGGATTGGCCATACTCTTAGGAAAGAAAGCGTGGCCATTCACGACAGACATGGCACAGCACCGGGTTGGCGTGGACGAAAGTAAAGCGTAAAGCTCAAGACCGGTCGTGATGAAGGACTACTGTGGACGCCCTCTGCCCCACTTTGGGGACATAGGACATTAAATCAATTATGACTTCAAACTTTCTGAACTGTTTTCTAAAAGGTAGTGGTTTTTGACATTTTACACTCTAGTCGGAAATGGGCGATATATTATTAAATATTTTGTTACCTGTATGTATTCTCATATGTATTGTTAATTTATCTTTGCGCGCCAGTCCTTTACCACACACGGTACATTCAAAAGCTTTGCTACCTGAAACAATGACTACAAATACGGTGAAGAAGAATACACAATGTATGACAAAAAAGATTGTAAGGTGTAAAAATGCATACCTTCGTTAGTTGAGCTAGTAGGTTTGATTGCTGGATGCTTTCTTACGACGGTGCCTTGTAAAGCCTTAAGCCTCGTCCCCGGGTGCATCGATCCACCTTCCGCATAAGGTTCGGTAAAAGGTATCAAATTTGGTCTTGGGATATTATTGGCTACCTCTGGTGACCTGCAAGCGATCAAAGTTGGTGACTATTGCCAAATAATAAAAGTTCTAAATATATATTTGCGTTACGAAAAATTTTACTGTACGGTAAAAATGTTTTTAAATGATTTGACAAATTACTTTTAATCGAAATGAGGAGCAAATACAGATCTGGGTTAAGTTCTCACCAACTGTAGCGAATAGAAAAATAGTAATTCAACTGCAAACATTTCAAGATCCAGACTGTAAGCTAATTTGATTTTAAATTTTTAATAAAAAAGAGAAATAAAAAGTCCCTTACATTTCCATCAATCCACTCTTCCACTCCAAGAGTTCAACACGGCTTAAAAAGAAAAAAATCCTGTACTGCCTGATACTTAAAATGACATACCTGATTGTTATGTAAAAATATCCAGTATGAGTTTTCATAGCAGCTTACCAATTCCCAAGGCTTTGTAGTACCCGAACACCACCCTCAAATCCCATGCCAACATCATCTGGGACGGTAAAGGTGGAGTCGGGACCTCCAGTACTAGAGCTCACTTGTGGAACTTTGATAGGCGAGTTAATTGTGGCGTAGTGATGCTGAGTCGAACTGACTGTAGGTGGTGATGGATGACCCTGGTGGGCGTTACCATTTTGAGCCTGGAACATTAGCAAAGTTTTGGGTAAGACAAGAATGTAGGTTATTTAAAGATATTTTGGCATAGGTGGATATATGCATCATTTATAATATTATGTTGGTACTTTAAAATATGTGCAATACTTACGTTAACTTGCATTTCTTGATGATGCCGATTAGCATTATTAGAGGCGTTACTTTGCTGTTGTTGTTGTTGATGCTGTTGGTGTTGCTGTTGCTGCTGTTGTTGCTGTTGCTGCTGCTGCTGCTGTTGCTGTTGAGCTTGCTGTTGTTGCTGTTGCTGTTGAGCTTGTTGCTGCTGTTGCTGAGCTTGTTGTTGTTGAACTTGCTGTTGCTGTTGAGCTTGTTGTTGAGCTTGTTGTTGCGCTTGCTGTTGCGCTTGCTGCTGTTGTTGCTGCTGCTGCTGTTGTTGTTGTTGTTGTTGCTGCTGCTGCTGCTGTTGTTGTTGCTCACGTCGCGCAGCAGAAGCAGCCTGAGCCATATGTTGTTGTACTGCGACGTGAGCTTCCAAATACGCAGTTTTCTGCGCTTCCGTCATCTTATCCATGTTTACTGTACCGTCCTATTAAAATAAATATATGTTGATGAGAAAATCCGTATTAGAAGACCAAAATTACAGGTCGTACATTGCATAAATAACAAAAATTGAGCTGAAATGCACTGAATATAAGATTGTTCCGTTGTGTTATAGTCTTTATTGAAAATAAAGTTCATATCCGGCATCGTTATGTTATTTCAATCGTAAATATGCCGCGTCACATCTATTTATTTCCAGTGATTTTCTTCATTCAAAATTCCGATGGTTAAAACAATTTTCTTTTATTACTTCGATTTATTTACATTATAGATTTATCCGATATCAATACATGTTTTTATAACTCTTTATCATTATTATTATTATGTCGACACATCAGGTTCCTTACAGGGTAGACAGAGAGATCCGTCGAAATTTTTTTACATTCATCACTCTATTCATAAACGTAGTTTATTCATACGCTTCTTTAAATCCATGAGTAAGATAATTATTTTGAATAATCATTTTTATAAGCTTATACAGGATATCCTGTATCCTAAATCCTTTCATAAGTCGCAATTCAACGGGAATCACCAGTTGAGTCCATTTGACATGTTCGCAATTTTTTTTGTTGGCGTCGTCAGGATTACTTCGTCTTGTCGTTGAGTGTCTTTAATGCGGTCGGAGGGCCGGGGTGGCAAGGGTGGCCACCCCCAGTGCATTCACCCCGCAGAAAGTGAGATCGTCCCCCTGGCCCGTCATACCGTAGCACGTTGAACACCCTATGTTTAATTGCCCAAAATCGGCACGAGGCAGGTTCATCGACCGGGGGTAGTGGAAAAACGGATACATTTTTCATGTAAGTATGTCTATTGAGGGATTACAGTCTAAGCAACTAATGATAGATACAATACGTATATCAATCAGGGGCTGGCGAAGATACAAATTTTACCACGATTAATAGTTAGACGTGATGTTAATAAAAGTCAGAGGAAAGTGTCATATGAAAATTTTCCAACGTTGTTCTTCCAGCCTAGATACTTCATTATAGAAATGTACGCTTACATTTTAATCAGGGAGAAATCATTAACTATCACGGAAGCATCTCTTTTCACTACAAAACGTAATCTTCTAAGCAGCAAAACTCATGTTTTGTCTTCATTGTTTCCACGTTTCATTTTCTCAACGTTTGTAAGGAATATGTGTCAAGACATGTAATGTCTAATGTGCACAAAAGTATGCGCTTAAAGAAAAACAAAAAATGTGAAAAACACACTTTTAAATATACGAAATAAAAAGTTAAGCTTAAATATATAACTGTGTAATGGTAATATGTCAATATTTGCGTGATAAGCTTATATTTGTTCTGTGTGGCAGATGAACTAATCACAAAAAGTATGCAGGTACGAGTATTTAGACATTTATTTAATTAGGACTATTTATCAGGATTCTGGTTAGCAAAATACAGGTTTTGCTTAGTTCGAAATTAGATAACTACGTATCATTTGTCATAAAATTAAAAACGTAACATTACGCCAGTAATCCCCGGAAGGGTAGACAGAGCAGTGTAATATACTCCCAAGTCACATCAGTTTCGTTTTACGTCCCATGGAATAGATCATAAAGTTACTTAATAATTGAATGGGAGACAAATAACATGGGAAACTCAGTAAAATCGATATATCTGACGAAGCTGATTGCAATAAAGCTAAGGTACTTGTTTAAATCGCACGCGCGGTCCTCTACAGGGTGATTACGCATTAGCATGCGTCCTCCAGCGATCTGAATTCGCATTCCCTTTGTTTGAGAGAGGACCCCTCAAGATACGGGAGGAAGTGGCGAGGGTCGGGAAGGGTCTTATCACTCGCGCACTGATTAAAAGCAAACTTACCTAAACGGGGGTTCGTAACGCGGGGTTACAGATAGGGTAAAAATATTAATATGTGCGAGTTTAATTGTAACTGTCAAATTTGATCTCGCGTTAGTATTATTAAAATATTATACAGTAATACTGTGTGGTGAACAATGTTTTGTAAAATGTTTAATGATAATAAAAGATTTTGATTTAAAACCTAAGTTCTATATAATACTCATGTAACACTGAAGTTACCGCCAAATTAAATAAAATGAAAAGTTATATACTCGCTATAATATTTTTCATCCCCGATTTTCTACATAAGAATTTTCTATATACTTATAAAATTAAATAAACGTTGTTCTGAAAAAATTCAATCAAAATCAAAACAAGTTAAAATGCAAAATAAAACCGTGACGTAAAAAAACAAAAACAAAAAAAATTAAATGAATGAAGGAATATGTTTTTCATAATTTTTCCACGTGTCTGTATATGGAATTTTAACACAATCAATTCAGCAGTTGTGGTAAGGAAAGGCAAATGATATAGGAACGTAGTTCCTTTCGCTTTTGTAATATCAGTACCTACGGAAATTTTTATTGAGAATTATTAACGCGTCTAAAATATAATGACTTGTCTTATACCATTACGTCAATAAATACTAATAAAATATTATATCGTGAAATTTTAATTGAATTATTTTTATATTTAGGTACTTACTTTACACGGACGAGGAGATTTTCCAATTGTTTCATCTGTGTGTTAATTCAATTCCGTTCAGTAAAATTTACACAAAGATAACTTTAATGTACTTTACAGGAATAAAACTCACTTAACATTTAGTTAAAAATATATTAGTTATAATCTACTATGGTAGAATAAAACTTCGATGATAAATTACTAAGTATGTATTACACGGGCACCCTCCGCGGTCCCTTCTCACTAAGTGCAGTGGACAAGGGCTGCTTGCATCGATCCGATTTTCCTATTCGAGCACCTGAACTGCGGGGATCATGGAAACGACAGCGCCCAAGTAGTCGCCCAATCTAATGAATGATCTTCCGAGCGCGTCGCTTCTAACATAATGAGCTACTTTTGAGACAAATTGCCTAACAATTTATTTAGATATATGTATTTTTAATAGGAACCGATGCCATTATTATTGGTATTGTAAAATGTATGCACCGTTCGTACTATGTATTTTAGAACGTGTTTGTTTGAATACATACAAAGTTTTACTCTCGTATTATATACCATTTTTAAAAAAGATAATCCGCTTTTTAAACCATTGCCTATAATTTCCTGCACAGATATTTACAATAAAAAAAAACATTTAACATTAAAGGAATCTATATTAAATATATATTATTCCAATATTAAGTATTGTTTGAATTATCCTATCGTTATTAAACCACCAAAATGTATAGAGAAAAACCCATAATAATAATAATAATAATCGACCCATTAACATTCCACTATTGGAATATGGGTCTCCTCTCATATTGAGAGTATTAAGGCCGTAGTCCGCCACGCTGGCCAAGTGCGGGTTGGCAGACTTCACACACCTTAGACATTTGTGTTTATAAATTCTAAGGTGTGCAGTTTTCCTCACGATGATGTCTTTCACCGTTAGCAAGTGATATTTAAATTTAAAACGAACTTTTATAAACACGTACCCGCCACAGATTTGAACCCAGCACACTCGGAGTGAGAGGCTGACTTTCTTAACCACTAGGCTATCACTGCTTCTAGAGAAAAACCCATAGTAGGTGGTAAAATAGGGTTTATGCCAATATCTAAACAACAACACGCACAGACAGTCGTTACATTGTAATACATAATTGATAAGATATCGACTAAATATAATAAGAATAAATATTTTACTAACAAAATAGACATTAGTCTGAATAAATAAAATTTATTATTATTATTAAACCTCCAGTATTCATGTGCAGAAGGACATAACAATTTAAGATAAAATATTACCTGACAAAGTAATGGGAATTACCGATTCCATTGAGTATTAATACACTTTACTAATGAAGACGGAGTGAGAAACTTTTTAAATAATTATGTATGTTATCGTTTCTCTTTATAATATGTATTGTATATTTTGCACAGATATATTATACACATTATGTACCTTTTTAGACAATCGGGCTTTTGTAGTATTTAAGGAAATATTATTATTTAATTTTTATCACAAAAAAAAAAGTTCATAATTATATAGTCGGTAACAGTAAGGTCCTGAACAAACAAAAATTTATTTACCGTTCCCTTCTGCTTGATTAACATCAGTGGTGGCATTTTAAATGTATGACCCGATTAGATGCTGGTGAAGACAAAACATGTGCAACTTTGATAACGCTCGCCTCCATCACGAAAATAGCCGCATTGCAGTGGACCATATGTTCACACGGGTCACTTTAATATTTTATGACACGTCAACTAAATATTCCATGGCATTACTTTCCAATTTTTTTCGAGTGAAGGACGTATCAAATGAGTGAATTGAATTCGTAAATGATTGCTGCCGCCCAATGATATCTGACCGACTTTGAAAAGGACTGTAGGACCAGGACTTCCAGTCTCAGTTCAGTTAGGTCGAATCAATAAAGTAAATTAGAATCAATAATTTAAGTTTACAGCAATACTGAGTAATTTAAGTTACGAATTCCTATAGCTTAGTATTAGATTAAGCTAATAGTACCTAAGTTGTATAACCTAATTACTTTAAACTAACACTAAATTATTTATCCTTGTTCCAATTTTGTGACCTATTCTCTTCACAGATGTCTTATTCCGGGGATTAAGTAGATATGTGTGACCAGAACGACAATAACTGAATCAAGAGTTGACGAATAGCTAACAAAACCTAGACAGAGATTTCAACAAATCTGTATTATACATTATACGTATAATGCTGTTAAAAAGAAATGTCAATTTGTCAAACTATGAAAGGTAGTTACTGAAAATGACATAAAACACATTATTTCTGTTTTCCGTTAATTTCTTTTGACGGGATATATCGGTTCGCAATTAATCACACTGGTTCAGTCTGCGTTTGTGAATTGGATGTAAGTAGATGTAAAAACACTTTAATATTTTACTATTAAATATTTCGTGAATGTTACACATGTTTAAAAATGTACCGACTTAACTCAAGTACGTGTTTAGGGCCACTAACTCTATATTTAACAGTGTATAATAGTGTCATTAACTCAACAAAATGATCCTTAGCGGCGAACTCTACGTGTCCTGCTAACGCTTTGTTGTAAGGACAAACATGTACTGTGTTAATATTAATATGTCCTTTCTCTTGCGCATATTTTCTGTCTGAGAAATAAGAATTTACGTAACATATTTAAGGTTAGATTGTGATCAAATGGAACTTAAATATAATTTTACTGTTAAATGTTTCGTGAGTATTTTTACACATAATTAAATATGTACCGGCTTAACTCACGTACGTTTTTCGGGATGGCCCGACTACTTTCGGACCTGTACGAGGTCCTTCCTCATGAACTCCCGTCGCTTTGCAGCGAGGTCGCGACGAAGACTGATAATTAATATTAAATTAAATATAATAGTTATCATGGCCCTGATATTTTGATACTGTTTGGTTTATAACAGAAATATATATTACATTGCGAGACGACTTTTCTTAACTCTACCGTAACGCCGAAGAAACAATCAATATGGGAGACCAATAGTAAATTGTTATTGTAGCTTACACAAGCAGCATCTCTTTGTTATAAAATCCAAGTCCATTGTAATCTGATCTGGTAGGAGTTCATTTTTTATATATGTAACAGGCATTTAGGGAACTAACTTAGTTGTTAGTCGTCCCTACATCTCCTGGCCACAACCCAACCTCTATAACTCTTGTCTATGGTCTGTGACGACTCTACTCTTACGTGGTCTAACGTGGAATGCACTCATTAATAACTGTCTGTTCAGTGTTTTACTGATACGAGTTTGCCGGTTTGAAACTATTGGTGACTGATATTATTTTTTTTTATTATTATAGCTATTTTTGTTATTATTATATCGTCACGCCAGGTCGCTTATGGGCTAGGTAGAGAGAACAGAGAGCCCAATATCGCGATCTTTATTCAACTTGAGTCTTCCATATTCAACGCTATTCTATATCACATATTAATGCTTTTTTCGATGATTTTATCAAGTTTTAACATGTTTAATAGGCCCACTACCTGTACTATGGTAGGACCTAAACATAACTGGTGAAAATTGGAAGTGTACGAGTGCTACAATTTTCTAAATACCCCTATGAGGATTACAGGCGTGACGTTGCGGTTTTCTTCAACATGAGTTGACACCATTCTACTTACTTGAAAGTTGATAGTTGAGGTGACGATCCTCATGGACTCGGCGTAGTTTCGTAGCACGGAGTCGGTGCTGAGGCAGCTCTGCCGCCATTCGTACAGCTGCTCCAGCCGCGTAACGCACCGCTCGCAGATTTTCTTCGGCAGGAAATCGTCTTTTGATACCTGCTGGGGATTGAAATATGGTATCAATACTAATTTGTAATGACGAGGAAACCGTTCGCTACGAAAGTAGGTAAGTGTCGAATACAACCAGGAAACCGTCTATTACGGCAGAAGGTAGGTTTTAAATAGCATTAATAAAATGTTATCGTGATAGGATTAGGGTACTACAGTCACAAAAAGTCACTGCGAAATTCTTTAGCTATCATTAATCAAGGATGGCACCGCAGGACCAGTCACTAGATTAGACAGTATATATAGTGAAAGTAAATTTCGATATATACCTACATATATGTAAATAACTGCGTATTAATTAACATTTGAACTTCCAAACAAATAACGTTTGCAATGTAGTAGTGTAGTCTTAAAATATTCAATTCGACAATTTTTTTAAAGGTCCAACAAGATTTTATTAATTATATTAAATTACATTATATAATATTACATTAAATTAAATTAATTATACTAAATAACCTATATTAAATTTATTTATTTAATTATTATTATTTGTCATTTATGGAAAAACTGATAAAAACTAAAATGGATGATTTATATATGATGTATATTCTATAAAGCTATTATTCGTTTATTGTATTTTATTGTATTTATATTTTATGTGTGTCATAGTTTTATTCTTTCTTTTATTTTTCAAATCAATAAAGGTCTAGCTTATCTATGTGACCGTCGGTTATGTTCATAGCAATCTCAATACATTATATAATTTTTGATGGCTATGATTTATTGATATCGACGAGTTCGACTGTTTACTTACCTCCACGAAGCTCATGAATAATAAGCTTTTGGAACTGACGGTCACTCTTGTAAAGGTCACCTGTCATCATAACGTACTCAAAGAAAGGAATAATCATTGTCAGATGTTTTTACAGGTTTAGTATATGTTACCTTGACGATTATGTATATATGTACGAGTACATGTATGAATATGTGTTACATTAAAATGGCAAATAATTATTTCAATTAAACTATTTAAAACTAAACTATATTTTAATAACGGGGTAAACTATTTAATAACGAACGTTCTAATTTCGATTTTCATAAATCATATTATTACTCAGTATAGAAGCATTATTGTTTCATTCATTCTTTCTGTGTTTGCTGTTTAATGCTGTTAATGCTTTCAAGTAAACATCCTGAAACGATTTATTGAAATTTAACATAGAACCTTACTTTAATCTCTGTAAATGACATCTTACTACAAGTTTATTCTGATTAACCCGTACAAGTCGAGAATAAAGGATGAAAAAAATATCAAAAATTATTTTGTATCCTTGCGAAGTTTCGATTAAAAATTACAGAGAAAATTAAAAACAGGTCGATTGTATCATTATTAGGAATCACTTGAATATTTCAGAGATACATACGATAGATAACGTCGGGAAATAAATCATATGAGCTATTTATTTCTGTATATATAATAAAATACATATACATATGTATTTTTTTTTTTTAATCGACCCATTAACATTCCACTGTTGGAATATGAGTCTCCTCCCATATTGAGAGGGTTAAGGCC
>DWJK01002752.1:0-14118 GCA_018248815.1 Croniades pieria auraria
GTGGAACCTCCTACCTACTCCTTTCAAAATTTTCAATATTCTTGGTGTTTCTTTTCGTCTCCGTGTTTACTGGTGTACGGTGACGTATCGTTGGCTTATGAAATGAGAATAATTATTGTTACTCACGTGTCCAACAACTGGGATCGGTCTAGATGCTACATTCAAATGCTGTCTAGCGTCCCTCATGGTATGAATTAATATTGTTACGTTACAGAAATGTCTAAGACAAATACATATGGATTTATTTGCGAAATTATGGCGGGTGCAGAGCTATTTCCTAATCAGTTCGAAGTGTATCAAGGTGGCTGCCTTATAGATTCGGTCGGTGCAGCCGTTCAGGGAATAAAAAGATAATGTTTTACGGGTAACTATAATAGTGGTCACTTTGATGTCTAGATTGAAATAGTTGAATCGACAAGTAGGAACAATGTTCATATCAGTGATGATCATGTGAAACAAAATAAAGCAAATGTGTCATGGATAGTGTCTCAACCTTAAGAAAATGGGTCAGTGGTAGAGTTAAATTAAACTGGGAACCCCCGTGTAAAATAATGGGAACGCATCCCGCTACATAATACCTCATGGGTGATGAGGAAATCTGTGTAATGACAGACATTCTGATTTACTGACTTATTTTTTGAACTGATGGATTGTAAACAACGAAATACTACTATACTGTGCATAACAATTTTCCTTTCGACTATCGAGCTGTGAAGTGTAATTTAAATATTTTACGTCCAGCGGAGCGAGTGAGTATCAGCTAATACATAATATGAATACGACACGAAACAAACCAGAGCGTCGCTAATTGTTATCGTCATCAGCCTATCTCTGACCACTGCTGGACATAGGCCTCCCCCAATGAGCGTCATCGCGCCCTGTCGGCTTGTCGCATCCAGCATCTGCCTTCAGCTTTTCGTCGCTAATATGTTGCTGTAATTGATGACTACATTGGCACGCTTCATGTCTCAGTATATCTGCTTATCTCATCCTCCGAACAAGCGTGCACTATTGCAGGCAGTCTTATGTTCCACCATTCCACCATTTCCGACTTGCTTGTTTCAGTCCAAAAGTCTTCACGCACCATTACACTCGGCTGTCGTACCTGTCATTAATTAAGTAAATACAGTCCAATCTTGTTTTTTCGTGCTATACCGAATTGTATTTTACGATTATAACACATGCCAAATGGACAAACCCAGCAAAGATTACTCTCTCCACCTTTTCTCGTGCAGCCTTTTTTATTCCAGTGATCTGCGCGCAGCTTGTCATACGTTTATAATTCGGATATTAATAACCTATTTAGGAATCCTAAGGGTCGTTAAAACCTCGGAACCGGTTCTGTACATAACAAAATAAAACTTCACAAAAACCCAACGTGATTAATACCAGCCATCCCGACCGAAAGAGAACAATGACCGTGGCCAGCAACTTAGTGTAGGTGGCAACGTTATATATGCCTAATGATCGCTGGGTTATCGCACGTCCACGTTTGTAGGAATAATAATAATAATAATAAATGAAGATATGAGGAAAGCTGATATAGTACCAGTCGAGTTTAAATAGTCGTGGGCCGTCGCCTTCCAAGCCGTCCGATATTCGTGTATGTGTTTAAGTTTCAAAGATTCCGAGTGCCACCTACGTCGGCGATCGCAATAAGACCTTGTAATCGAATGCTGTTTGCGACGCACCCAATACGAGATATCGGGGTTTTATTGTTTTATAATGTGATATCAAACGGTCGGTCGCCGAGAGTGGCGCGCGCGACCGCTGCGCGCGACCGCTGCGCGCGAGGAAAAAATCGCGACAGGATATGGACGCAAAAAATCTTAATTACACGAAAAATAATTTTAAACGTTATAAATATATCTACACTATATATGTAAATCGCCTGTGGCCAAGGTTAAAGGCGAACGAATGGGTAGTTTCCATGTGGTTAATAACGCTGCATACAATTTAAATATCACAAAAATAACAAATACTTCAATCGCATTTTTGTATATGCCTGTGAGTAACCCTAAACTGCGAGTGTATTTTACAAGGAAACACGAATTGTCCTATTAATAACAACTCAGTATCGATTCGTAGATTACGCAGCCACTAAATTAACTGTTCAGTTTATCGCTACTATACACGTATGTATGTATACTAGCATACACGTATGTATGTACGTCCGTGTGTTGCGCTTACCGGGTGCAGTAAAACAGTTCGAAACTAGTTCGATAACAGTAATTTTCTACAAAGTAATCATAACGCAGCAGTACATGTTCGTTTGTTCGTTGCTATTGTAGTTTTAAGTAACACTTAATGTAACATCGTATGAAACTTTTAAAGTAACTTTTAAAGTAAGAAACATAATGAAAAATATCGGCGCTTGCAGCTTCGTATTATTTCAATATGTACGTATTAAGATTATTGTTACATCTTGACGGAGTAGGCAGAGAGTGCGAACATATCTATACTGACTGATTTGGCATGATTTTTCTACATTCATCATTTCAACCACGCTTCCTTCGGATATAAGTATTACATATAGGAATATTATAGGTATAGGGATACGAATATAATATAGGTAGGTTATTAGGTAGTAAGATATATGTAAAGTGTGTGTCGTGTCTCCGTGCATATTATCATTGTTATTGCGGCTGGCAGTTCGGCCGTACTGACGCGACCGGAAGCGAGCGGCGGCAGCCGAGCGCCGCTCGACGATTGTGTAATACGACGATTAACTGGTAACTCGTATTTAACGTCACACTCTGTCATATTGGACGTATTGAAGGGAGCGTGCGATCGAATAATTTGTCTTTGTGTATTCGAATATATTTCAAAAGCAATTAAACTTTTAGCCATTTAAATATTCAAATTTGTCATGGCCCAATTTTCTCGCGCTGCCCACGCGCTCGATAAATCAGTAAAAGTTTTTCGATACGAATTTATCGTTTCAGTAATCGATATGTAGAAATGAACTTTTAAACAGCGTTTGTTAATAATAATTAAGAATAAAGTTCATTGTGTGTTTCAATCCAGCGAGGTGTGTTCGTACGAATATATTATCACTGGATACTGGTCAATAGTTTTATGTATGTAAATTTTATATCATACGTATCGATTTGATGTCGTTCTTTATATATACAAAAAATCGAATTAATATCGTGCCTCTTTAATCAATCCTATTTTGCTTATATTTTCAGAAATAATCATTTAGTAGTCGTATCGTAACCGCTATCAAATACCTAAAGGGACTGCGACGTGGCAGCACATAGGTGCTGCCACGTACTATAGAGTAATAATAAATTTTAACTTTCATGCGTAGATATTGGCTTCAATGCCTACCACAAATCTCTACGTGACAATGTTGCTAGCATGACTTGCCATAGTACATGTACAATTGTTTGTATCTATTTGCCATGGAAATGAATGTAATAATTTTTTTCCGGGAAAAGGGAAATTAGAAGAATACCAGTCGCAACTAAGTCGTCCGGGTAATTAGTGTGTTATAATTTCGGCGAAGCAATAAACGTTTTCTAGCAACGTTATAATTTAAGAATGTTGATTAATTTCTTTGAGTCGTGATATCGCAAGGTTTCACCCCAGATTACTGACCATCGTTAACTCTCAAATATTTTGCAATAGGGTGATTTTACATTATCTATATGTATATATGTCAATAGTTAGAAGCGCTTATTCACGGGATAATGAAAATCTTAAAATGTAAAGCGGGGCGTGGTGTAGGTACGAATTCGCCACAAAATAAACCATCGAGCCGCCGTAACAAAAGAACCGCTGATAGGGGTCCGCAGTGAAATTATTTTAATCATGTGGGTCGGCGTGGGCCTGTTGGCTGCTCTCGTGCTGGGGGCTCATTAGGGCCGTGCGGTGCCCTAACGAGGATTTTATGTTTTTATTGCCGCCATAGGAAATGTTAATGTGTCGCGATCATCAGCGGCCGTAAAACCAACGTCGTCGTAAACACTTTCAGCTCCGTTCTAATGTTTTTTCTTTATAAAATCTTATTGTCCAGGAGATTGTCTTGTAATGTGTATAGTACATAAAAGGTTGTCTCTATCCACACTGTCTTATTTACGTTCACAAATAAAGGAGTCTGAATTGAGATATTTGGTTATGTCACCTGTAATACAAGAATGACATGTTTTTGAGAAAGTTTTTGATAGTATTGTTTTCGAATAAATTAACGTTTACATTGTAGTCAGTGTAAACAGTGAGTCGTAGTGAAGAGTTGTGTTGCGTTGTTCTGTCGTTCCGTAACATCCAACTTTAATATGTGAAGAAAATGTATTATTATTAGTTTAATGGGTGAGATGGTATCGGTGTGTGAGCGTCCGATCATGGGGGTAATTTGTGGAGGGGCAACGAACCGCGGTCCGCGCCCGCATGCCCATTGTCCGAGGCACAATGCGGACCGCATGCGACCGCATTGATTTAACTTCCAACTTGAGAGTGTTCGCTGCAACTTTGTTAGTAATCTGATACGGCGTTGCGACTGCCCGCTCCCCGGCTCGCTCGTACGGCGACGCTTTCTTCGTATCCTGGCGCTGTTACTCGGCTCATTAAATAAATCGCCAGGCAGCTACAACATATTTATGTGGTCTTTTTGGTCTTTTATTTTGTTTTATTAATTAATGTTATTATTGTCATTATCATTAGTTTGTACTCGTTTGTATCCCCCCAATCCATGGCATGTACGTGTAACGGAACTGATGAAACGTGGGAATGTACTACCTTCTTCTGCCCATCGCTTCGGGGTAAGCAAGCGTGATGGCATTTTTTGTAATGATGCAGTGCAAGTATAAGGCGGCTGGCGGCGCGGTCCGTATTGCGCAAGTCATCGCCGTCGTCGCTGCGGCCGCGTTCACTTTCACCCGCCGCACGCTTCTTTACGATTCGTCTGCTGCTTTTCGTCTTAGATTCTTCTTTATTTTTTTATACATTTCTCTTCAGATATTATTTACATTCTGTAAACGAGTATAGAGGAGTATCGTCCGCTTATCGGTATTATATTGGAGCAGATAAAATGTTTGTTTACATAGCGGCACTCTATTCTGTATGACACTAGATAATGTGTAATGTATTTCATTTTTATTGCAAAAGATTAATCGACATAACCAAAGCTGGTAATTTTTTTTGTCCATCCGATCGATAAATCTTGGCTGAAATGTACCCGGGCGATCATATCATACATACATTATACGAGTATACTCGTATATCATACCTATGTACGTATCTTATCTGCGTTATTATGAACCGAATACCTATGTGTTTTATGCTTGAGAATATACTTCATTTTAATTAATATTCAAATGAATTTGTTCTTCATATAAATTCGTTATGCGATTTTATGTAATATATTGAAGTACTGGCCGTGCCTGCTGCGACTTCGTATGAGTAGATTTCGTAAGATTTAAAAAATAAATTGATATAACTTCTTTATTTGTCAACCGATTTAAATGAAAAAAAAAGCACAAAATGTTAAGTGAAGCTCATCACAATATAATCCTGGAAACTGCATTCAAATCGAATAAGCCGGTGTCTGAGATTAGCTTGCACAAACATACAGACATACAGACAAACAAACAAACAGACAAAATGAATAAATATTGTTTTGGATTCTCTCGCGTATATAGGGGCACCCCATTATGAATCTTTAAATATATTTGCCATGTACAGACAGCGATCAGTTACAGTTTTATTACATGTATAGATTTGAGTATGTACACATTTTTTGGATCCGATGATTAATTTATTGTTTGTATCTATGATATAGTTGATAGATGATATAATTAATGACATTAAATGTTATCTACGAAAATTTATAATACTTGTGTCTTAATTAAAATATACAATTTACAGTGCAACTATGACCGTAGTTCTATTTCGTGTATATTTATATAGAACTATTGGACTGTTAATCGTGTATTATTGATCCGGTTTCTGTAGTGGGAGTACCATTCTTATAATCCGGTTTTCTACGTAAAGCACGCGACTTATGTACCTACCTTATATGGTGTTTTTAAAAATGTTGTTACCTACTATCTTCATTTTGGATTATCTTTTGCTTTTCTGGTTCTTTTATTGGTTATATTTTATTTATACGAAATCGAAAATGAAAAATTATGTTTAATCGTATGCGATGCGGTCAGTTCGCCAAATTCCAAATTACTGTATTTTTTAGTTTTAAACAGCAGCCTAAATATTGTCGGGATAATTACTCTCTGAATAATGCCTACCAATGATGGTCTTATTATAAGACGAAGGTAAACAAAGCGACGTAGGAAAAAAAACGTTTCGGTTTTGTACATGAAATGGTAACAGGAACTAAAATTCACATTTTAGTTCTCGGCAATGTTTTCTAACAATAAGATCGAAAAAGTTTACTTACTACCAATATGACAGATTGAGACCTTAAAAAATCTGATTATGAAAGTAAAACACGTAAATACTGCAGGGTAGTAATAAAAGGGTTGATGAAAATCATGCAAATGACAATGTGAGCTTAGAAAAAACAACCTCTATTTTTATACTATAGATATTTCAATATAATTTCCGTACTAAATACGAACCTACATAGATTAGCTCAACCAATATGACGCGTAATAGTTGACATAGGTATTTGACCTGTCAGATAGCTTCGCCGTAGCACCACGCTAGGTCCGATATAGCTAGTTACATTAGCGGTCTGCGAGATCCAATATAATCGAATGAGCGCGAGACGCCGCATAATCGAGTTTAATACGGTGCCTATTACACGTCGCTTTGAGTAAACTGTGTGCAGCGTGGAGCGTCACCGCCGGCGCTGACGACTCGCTGTATGTTAATTATACACCGGATGCTCACTTCCTCAAATTCAGGCGCGTCCCGACGCTTGCGGCTCGGCCGCAGCGCACGATGAACGGTATGCACATTGCCGAAAAATATTAATTTTTCTATTTATCTCGCGCGTTTTTTTTTTGGGAAATATTAACTAAAGTATTACATATTATATATTTATGCTAGAACGGAACGAAGTATATGGGTCTTTTCGATAAGAATGTCAAATTTGTTATGTATTTAGACATGTTATTATTTCGAATCTATCCTATCCCTATCCTCACAGACCTGACGTGTTTATCTCTTTAAATTAACGCAATTGTTATATATAATAAACACCGTTGTCGTAACAATATTATTCGTGGTAGATCTTGTATTTATCTACGTATGTATGAAAGCGAGTTGATTAACTTACCGCTTCTCTTTTACTGCGCCCCTTCCGGCTTAACCTAAAACACGGGCTCTTTGAAGCGCTTTGAACGCGTCGGCTACCAAGTAATCATTTTATAACGTCAGCTACGTACGGGCAGGGGTACCAACGCTGACGTATACAAAATAATTGGTACTTTCGATGCACCCTATCGTCCTGTGTCTTAGCGGACTCGTAGTTGTTTTTTGGAACTAAGTTTTTTTTTCTTGTTTACCACTCACTGTTTATATTAGGCTTGTATCTGTTATCTATTTATCGATTATTATTTATTCTTGTATGTTAATAATTATAAGTAATATTTAAATGATTTTTTCGGAGTCGTGTTTTAGACTGATTGGTTTAGTTTTATGTTAGAATTAAAAATACAGTTTTAGGCACGTCTTGATTATCTGCACAGAATAGGCAATCATTTCATGTTGTGACATTAAAAACTGTCCCATTGGTCCAGGTGTTAGTGACGCTGCTGAGCCATTGTGTTCGGGTTCGATTTCCTTACGGGACAAATATTTGTGCAATGAGCATAAGTTTTTATTCTCTGAGTGTTGAAATATTATATAAGTGTAAATTTACATGCTTGTTAGTTTTTTAGTTACAACAGCACAAGCTCTGTATGGTTAGGGAGCTGGTAGGGTGGCGGTATGTAAACATTTATTGGCATAACATGTTATTTATGTATCGTGTTACTCGATTATTTGTAGCGTCAGCTAATTTATTATAAATACAACCACTTTGTAAAACATTAATGAATAGTCAATTCGTTAATGGGCTGACGGTGACAAATCTTTCCACACTGCACCTGGACTCGTCGCTATTCGTAAAAGGTGGCCACGACTTGATTGCTACCTAACTACGTAAGACAGCTTTCGCATTGATGCCGTTTATCGGTCTGCGTCACCGCCGAGTTTATTTACATAGCTTGGTGGTAAAGCGTCTTTAACATACCTTCATGCATCATCATCGTCGTCATTAACACTTTTATCGCTTCACTGATGGACTCGGGGCTCATCACAGAATGAGTAAAGTTAAGACCATTTTGCGGAATTCTAAGGTGCTGAATTTTTATTGCGAGATGTTAGTTCGCTGTTACAGCAAGTGATATTTAGTTTAAAAACCCATATTTTGCGAAGATGTGCATGTCAGGATTTGAACCCAACACTTCCCGTTGTGGCAGCGTCAATTCTAAATGACCAGACTATTACGGCTTAAAATTTATACCATGAATAATAACTGTACCGAATGCTCAATATACCCATGAAAATATTGAAAATGAAAATTATTTACCATTGACGGGTCACTCATCCCATAGCGCCCAATCGATGTTGTCAGAACTGAGGTAATAATGCCAAGCGTATCATAGCTACCGGCGCTTTTACACCGACGCCATTCAGATATTGGCATATATTTGACATCGTGCTGCGAGGGGTCAGCGAAATTGAAAACCGTTCAGTGCAATAGTCATAATAGTCATGCTCGTGTACGAGTTTAATGCGGCCGTTTGTCAAGGGCAACTTTGTTTAGTGTCGACGTCTGTCCTCGTGCGTGGGAACAGTTACTCGCCGGAGTACAGCCACCTAGGGAATTGCTGGAATATTAGCATTTTATTAACGTATTAGTGGATTTGAAATAGACGAACATTTGCACGTAACATTAGATGATGAGATTTCGAGAGTGACGACCGTTTAATTTGGTGAGAGTGCTCATTGTGATGGAAGCTTGTGTTTTGTCTGTGTTCGATAATGAAAGTGGACTTCGGCTACTAATTAGAGCGAAGATTTGTATGACGAGGCCGCTACGTCTGAAGTGTGGCATCACCTTGAACGTTGAAGAGTTGCTGTCATTGCAGATTTTTTAATCAATATTAGATTCGTCACGGCGAGTTCTTTATGGGGTAGGCATAGAGCACCGAGCGCTAAATATTTTTGCTCTTACACACCTTATGTGCTTTTGCTACATCCATCACTTTCTTCATACACGCACGTGGGTGCCGAAACTTTGGACTTTGCCGTGATGACATAATAATAACAATAGTAGATATGTGCCATGTTAAAGCCAAACCAATTTTGAACTGATGGCCCGTTTCTTTCAATTTATAATATAATTAACTTGTCGCCGTGAATATAACATAAGTGCTTTGGAATTGTTTTACGTTTGTACGGAATGGCATGACGCCGAAGGCCTGAGGAGATAATGAATCGTTTGAAATCAGCGGGTATGCTAATGAAGAATTAAAAATTCACTGCGTAGGATTTAATTAGTAATTCATGTTTTGTGCGGCTCCTCTGTCTGTTCTTGCTTCGTAGCTTTTATTTTTATACATTTTTCTTGGACCCCTCGCTAGCAACAACTTTATGTACGAATTTATTATATTTTGTTTCTGTACCTTGTTTGATTAATAGCTTTATACTCTTTATCTAGCAATTTATTAATGACTTTAAAGGGCCTCTGATGTATTTATGTCTAGGATGGTGCTGTCGAAACGAGAACTCTTGCCTATCATAAAGAAGCGCAAAAGTTCATATCTCGGCCACGTGTTCAGGCATGATAGATATCGGCTTTTGCAGATCATTTTGATGGGCAAGGTCGCTGGCAAAAGGAGAGTTGGGCGAAGAAGAAAGTCATGGCTCAGTAACATCCGAGAGTGGACTGGTATTGCGAGCGCACCAGAATTATTTCACCTCGCAAAGGATAGGGACAGATTCCAAAAAGTGATTGCCAACCTTCACTAGTTGGAGAGGCACATGAAGAAGAAAAAGAAAACCTATAGCAAATGGGTGGAGTAAATTAACCGTAATACAGGCTTGTAATGGAAGCTTCCAAATTTAAATTCTGCACGTGGACTTGAAAATACATTAACAAATGTACGGGTATGTAAGGAAAACTCCAATAAGTAACCATTACATGAACACTGAAGCTGTTTTAATAATATAGTAATAACATAGACTTTTTATGGCTTTCGAGAAAACCCTAAACGATACTTTTTTAATATTATAAGTACGCATTGGTGATAAACCTGTTAAAAGTCTTCGTCCTTTTCATTATGAGTATATGTGACTTTATTATAAACGATACATTGTTGAATTATGATAATAACAGTAGGTGTGATGACGTCTGATCGATTTTCAGCTTGATAATTGCTGCTATAAGTATATAAATGTGTGTCCCTTGGAACAGGTGTAAAGGTGGAGTGGATTCTTAAGGCTTCCGAGTTTTTCTCCTTATTCATGATGTGTCTTTGAGCGTTCATACCGCCCCTATTGAACACAACAAGATCAGTTCGAGCCTCGTAAGAGATACCTGCCCAAACCATTATGGACCCTCCCCGGTAACCCACTGTTTCTGTTACAGCGCATGGAGCAAACCTTTCATTTTGACGCCTGTAGACACGCTGACGTCCATCTAGACCTATTCTGCTCTCATCTGAGAAGAGTACATCCCTCCATTCCCCCACAGTGCAGTCAGTATATTCTTGTGCAAAACCAAGTCTGGCTCTACGGTGTTGTGGGAGCAGTTGTGGGGCCCGAGCTGGATGGAAAGCCCTTAGGTTTTTTTCTGCCAATCTTCTTCTAATCGTACGTTCACTCACACTGACCTTTCTCACCTCGTAAAGACGCGTACGAGCTTCAGTAGCGGTGCAAAAGCGATTTCTCAAGATGTTGCTGACAACGAAGCGGTCATCTCGAGTTGAAGTGCATCGATGTCGGCCTTGACCTGGCCTGCGGGTGTATGAGCCTGTCTCCTGAAATCGTCTGATGGCATCACGTACCGTAGTTCGAGGTACACAGAGTGTACGAGCGATACGACGTTGACTGTAGCCAGCGTCAGCTAAAGCCACTGCCCTAGCTGCACTAGTTGCATCAAGTGGCATTTTTTACAATTACAAACAATAACCAAATTCTATAATCCTAAATTAATCAAGGGCACAAAAAAAATGAAAACTTTACACAGAAACACAACTGCAACAATGTTAAATAACGACTAAATTCCAAAAATCCTTCGGCGACACAAATTTAAGAAACGAAATCAGGATATGTGTTTTATTTGTTGCTTACCTGCTAGACAAAAAACACAAACCAGTTAATAAGCCATAGTCAACGTAAACAAAAAGGGTGACAAATTATGTAGGTGAGCGGTTAATTGTGCCTGTGAGTGTAGTAACATGAGACTTCTAAATTACATATAATCAATTCTTCTTCTGATTGTTGTCTAAGCATGAGCATCTATTCTTTCTTGAGTTTTTTAAACAAGAGAACAAAATTTACAGTTCATATGTTGAGCTGTTTTCCTAAAACGTATGGCTTAGATAGAATATAATATTATAAACATAGTATGAAATTAGGGTATTAATAGGAAAATAGGGATGTTTCTAGAATGTAGAAGATTATTGTGCCCTTTTACTGTAATGTATAGAAAAATACCCTAATTTACATCCAAGCCGGTAAACTGTATTGCTCATGCACCACACTTATTACTCATAGTCCTTTACAACATCAATCACGGTGGCTCATTTGCTAGTGTATACTGCTTTTGGTGTAACATAAGAAATGCCTCTACAAAATATTAATATAGCATCGATCGGCTGCAACATGTGCGTAGAAATATTGCGTTTTGTACACAATATCATCCTAACAGAACAATATGACAATGGTAAAATTATGGTACATTACATTGAAAAATTGACACATTATAAAACTTATAAAGATAAGAATAGATTAACACCACTTGGAATAATGTGTGTGAACCGTAAAGTTGTAAATGTGCTACCACCATAATGAGGAATAAAATACGAAGCTTGTAGAATAAAATTATTTTATAATAATATTATTCCAACACATACATTAATATTTACGTGAAAATTAAAATAAATAACAAACTATTTTAATTGTAAGGAAAACCGATAACGAATCACAAAATGTAACGGAACGTTGAAGTGAATGTACCCATCAGCAAATGAATGACAAATTAAAAAGTTTTATTTTTCTTATATTGGTACGAGATTTTATTGATTGTTTTCTTTCAAGATTTTCGGCCAGACGGCGACTGAAATTGCAAGTTACTGTGATATATTTATTTTCAATAATTAACTATTCTTATCAAGCAATTAAATGAGCAGGGATATCGAGTTATGTCTATAAGTAATGGAAGGTACAGAACTGGGTGGCGACCAGCAATTCTGTTTGAGATGGAACAATTTTCAAGCAAATATAACTTCTCAATTCGAGGCTCTGCGCGATGATGAGGACTTCGTGGATGTCACCCTGGCATGCGAGGGACACAGGCTGGAAGCCCACAAAGTGGTTCTTTCGGCGTGCAGTCCTTATTTTAAGGAGTTATTCAAAGTAAGTCCATCTTTCACTCCCCACACTTGATGTGTCACCATTACAATGACTCTAGTGAAAGTTGTTATGTATAAAACACTTGATCTACTTACAAATGCCATGTCTCGCGTTCCGGTTAAGTATTCGTGATTTCATTTATTTGTACCTACTTTAGAATTCTGTTTCACAATTTCTAATTAATTCATTACCATTGGGCCTTTACTACATCTTTTAAATTGAAAAAGCTAATGAATTCATTTCATGTTGCCAATGCTTTTTAGTCCAAATAATTTTTTTTTTTCATTCTATTCATACAATTTAACTTATGTGACTTTCTAATATAATAATATGAATAATTGTTAAGGAAATCCATGTATGCTTCTGCTTTGTGTGCTATCTTATCACTGGCAGTTTTAACCTAAGTTATAGATACCTTTAAATGTCATAAAAATTAATAATTTTTGAACATGTGTATTAATTATAGGAATTTTGATAAGTTTTGCTAAAAGATAGAATAAAAATTGCAAAAACCTCAGGTTAATGCACTGTAAAAACTTTATACCAATATGGCAATCACTCACTCGTTTCCTTTATGCTTTATTTACTTGTAAAGACAATTATACAAAACATCAGAATGTTCTGACACTCACTGATATACAAGACAATAAAACAAATATCTTTACAGTACATTTATCATAAAAAAAAGTAAAAACAATATGAAATACTTTTCTTCTGTTCTCATAAATATATAGCAAATTAAATAAAAAAGTGCATGTTAGTTATTGAAAATGTAATGACAATGAAAAATGAGAACAAGACATGCTGGATACATAGAGCCTACATTTTTTACTCTATAGACTGACTTAGTCCTTTCACTAATGCTACTTAGATCTCACAAAATGTCTAGAAACTATGATTTGATTAGTAAATTTAAGCTAAATATAATAATATATGACAATAAATTTGAATCATGTACCTACTCATTTTCATGTAACTTTTGAAAAAGCAGTTATTTTGTCAAATGTTTTTATTTCATTACAATATTAATATAAGGAAGCTGTGGACACATACAAAAAAATAATGCTTTGTCTTTGTTTTGGAATATTATGTAGTATATGCACATCATGGTTTTATATTTAAGGAATAGAATTAGTGCATGTTGGTCCAGCTCAAGTACTTTATACTTTAACTTTATGTTGAATATTCAGTACCAAATGTTGACTGGTCTCTGCAGCCTTCACATAGCTAACTCTAATCTCTAGAAGTTTCAAAGTTTTCTCAGTAATAATTTTGTTTGTAATCTTTACCTTTTACTTTGTTATATTTCATAATGAAAGAAATGTCTGTCAGTTGCACCCTTTGAGGTAGAATACCCAAATCTAAGCATAACTGCTTACAGACAAAAATGCAACCACTATGGATCCAAAGTATCCTTTTAAAATTTTGCAAAAAAGGTAAAAAAAATTATCTATTAATGTAAGTTATTAAATATTGTACAATATTGAAATAATAATTTATACATATACACACACACACACACACACACAC
>DWJK01002753.1:0-14115 GCA_018248815.1 Croniades pieria auraria
TTAACCCTCTCAATATGGGAGGAGACTCATATTCCAACAGTGGAATGTTAATGGGTCGATTAAAAAAAAAAAAAAATTAAGCTGATGTGGTAATTTGTCCTTGTGAAAAAAACTTTTCCCAATTGTGTACTGAGAGGAGTAAATGCACAAAATGTATTTTAACTACCAACTACTAAATTTGGTGTATAAAGATTCTGCTTAAATCTAAGTCCGCAATTCTGGCTGATCTATACTTTTGGCGGTAGTTTGTTTTTTCTTGTGGCATGAATATTTGGAACAAGGAGATATGATTTATTAGATACAATGTTAAGTAAGCATCGAGAGTCTGCGTGGGTCGAGGCAAATTTCTCAATGCTTGTCAGTGAAATTAATGTTCTTGTATCACTGTTTAATTACAAAATCTTAATTAAAGATATGGCAATAACCTCAACCCTTATACCATTGAACGGATAATATTACGGGTGAAACGTGGAAATGAATGTACACAGCTGCTCACCCTTTTTGTAAAATACAGGCGTGGTGTTACGTTAGATAAACTATTGTGTAACATAATTTGACTTATAAATTATCCGTTGTTAGATATTATTGATGATTTATTCATTATATGATCAGCATGAACCGTAAATGAAAAGTGTGACGGCATTACACTTATCGAGGTACTTAAATATTTTAATACTATCCGTCCGCGAACCTCACGAACTTATCCATATTAAAGAATTATGATAAACGAGCGATTCTTTCGCCGACGTCGTATTAAAGAGTGAATCAAGTTAGCGGTAAATCTATTTTTGTATTTAAAATCTGCATGGGTACCTTGGCATTATTACACTTTATTTTTACAGAAGCGACGCGAAAACAATTGTCATGTTGAGTGAAATTAATAAAAACCATAAGCGCGCACACCAGAACTAAGTGAACAGGACAAAATATTAACATTGATAATTATTGCTCAATTTTATTAAGGGGATGTTGTAAATAGCAGCGTAATATCGTTACAATTTTTGTAGGTACTCATCTATCTTCGTTACGTATGATAGGTATATCTTAAATTTAACGCCAGACTCGAACCACGCCAGCTCTAATTGTCACAGTACAAATATTAGCTTTTTCAATACGGAACCAATGACGAACCTGTGCATTTAAGTTGTTAGGCTATTACGAGATGAGCTCGATTTGAAACGAGACGAGCTCAAGGCCCGGCCACCTGCGGCCATTCATTACAATTAAATCGGAGGAGTACTGATATGCAGCGAATGTGGTCGCACATTTACTGCAAAAATCGGTTGTCAGTCATAAGAGAGCGCACCAACGAAGCTCTCGTTAGTTGGTCCCCAGTCGCTGTGACCGAATACGGTCAGGAACTAACTACTACTACTACTACTATTACTACTACTATTACTACTACTACTACTATTACTAGGCTATTTGATAAACAGCAAAAATGACGTCATAATAATATATACATATATTTTAAAAGGTAAACCATCAAACGTTATTATGTAGGACACGTGGAACCTTTTATCCTTGAAATTTGAGAGATGAATGTATATCTTACCCTCGTGGGCCGCCCTCACCTTATCGACCAGCCTCGCCTCACTTATTCACCGCTTTATTAAATCCATAAAACTAGTTTAGAACGTATTTCCAATATAAAACAGAGCCTTTTATTATGGAAGGTTCATGTTCTCACAGGTTAGCAGGCTCTAAAGAGACGGTTTCATTGTGCCAACAATCAATTTAATAATACCCGTATTTTTTATAAGTATGTTTTAAATTACGGATGACTTGGTCACAGTCGCGGGTACACGTTGGATGCAGACCGCCTCCAACCGGCCAGATTGGAGGTCGTTGGGGGAGGCCTATGTTCAGCAGTGGACGTCCTCTGGCTGAAATGATGATTTCCATCGTTCATTACTCTCATATCTTCGGATATGTAACGTGTTTACGACTGAGATCATTATTATTGTTACATAAAATATTGTACTTTTACTGTAAGAACACCGAATTGTATCTATATTTTAGAGATCGATTTTTTATTTATTATTATGTCACTGTTTTGGCCTCTCGCATGACCGCATCCCAAAAGGGATCACTTTAAACAGCTAGAATAGCAACGTGACTGCGCTCAACTTCAAAAACTACTAAAAAGATCTAAGTGTAATGTCCTATAAAAACCGACTGACTTATTAAATAAAAGTAGATTTTATTTCATTATTATGTTATTAATTAAAACTAGATTTTTTTTTATTATTATGTTATTAATTAAAACTAGATTTTATTTTATTAATATGTTATTAATTAAAACTAGATTCACTAACTCTTAAAGTTCTGTTCAAGTATTTTCTCTGTACTTAGGTGTAAAATAATATTCGACCCATTTATCATTCCACTGTTGGAATATGGGTCTTCTCTCATATTGAGAGGGTTAAGGCCGTAGTCTGCGATGCTGGCCAAGTGCGTGTTGGCAGACTTCACACACCTTAGAAATTTTTTTTTTTAATAAATTCTTAGGTGTGCAGGTTTCCTCACGATGTTTTCCTTCACCGTCAATAATTGATATTTAGATTTACTTTCGTGAAGAGGTGCGCGCTATGAATTTCAACCCAGCACCCCCTGAGTGAGAGGCTGAATTCTTAACCACTAGGCTATCACTGCCTCATTTATATGTAAAAATATGTTTATACTTGTAGGTTTTTATGTAGTTATACGCAGCTTACGAGCCATCTGGTTATCCTAGTACAGACCCTGGCTAGTTTAGCACCCGATGGTCCTCTACAGAGATGTACCGATATAAAAAATATTTTTTAACCGTTATTATGACAACTTTTTGTTGTTCATAGCGGCGCGTTACCTTTTACTTGGTGTCACACGTCAATGTCACAAATAGCTCGCTGTCAGTTACACGCACAGTTCGAAATTTTTACGTAGAAATAACGAACGTAGGAGACAATTGGGCATACGTTTCGGTGAAACATGAAAAGCGTGTAACAAGTCGATAGCGTGGACTCTTGGGAGTACAATTATGTACGCTATTGCAATATAAGTTGTTTTATTAAATAACGTCGGCGTCAAACTCAAATATCGTAAAATGTTGCCAACGGGTGATTAATGTGTGTTATGAATACGTGGTACGTAATTATTACAAAAATTATATTCTTTTACTTCTTTCATCGTTGTCATTATTAATACTTTTTTATCGTTCGAATTTTGAATACAGATCACCTCTCAGAGTGGAAAATGTTAAAGCCCCAGTCTGCTACGCTGGTCAAGTGCCCCGTGGCAGCCTCAACCCACCTTACAGGAAGTTATGAAGAAAGTTAAGAAGCTATACGATGTTTTCCTTAAATATTGCGACAAATGATATCGATATCATCATCATCATTATAATCAGCATCAGCCTACTCCAGTTCACTGTTGGACATAGGCCTCTCCAATTACACGCCACTGAGCTCGATCTTCAGCTCTTCACATCCAACCACTGCCAGCCACTTCCCGCACCTCTATGGCGCCAACCACAGCAAATGATATTAAGTCTACAAAATGTACATGCTTCTGCAACTTTTGACCCTTCAAGTGTGAAGCTGAAATCTGAACGACTAAACTATCACAGCTTTTTAATGTACTGTATATGGATACATCGATAAATTTTCATATTTGAATTTATTTTACGTCTACAAGTCTTCGATTATTTTTGATTTCTTTCAGCGGGTTAGACATGACCGCTTGTTATGTTTCAAAATATGTCGCGCGCCACTAAAGCGGTTGATTAGATACAAGTAGTGCAATGTTGGTACGTAACAGGAACATCAGCACAATTTGACGCATTATAAATTCCCTGTCAGGTCAAAAGGAATGTACAGGCCGCGAACGACCGGTAATTTTGTTTGGTTTTCAGCGAACCGGAAAATCGAATATGGCCACTCTATGTACATACAGCTTCAATGTAAACACATCAAAATGTGATTATTACTGTGATTAGATCTTACTATGATTATCAAAAAAATGATTTTTCATTTTTATTATTATCATTGGACTGGCTTGCTAGATTCCTTACAGGGTCGGCGGAGGACCCCGAGTGCCGAATATTTATATTCTTTTAGAACTTATTTCTGGAATGTTTCGTTTTCTAAATATACAAACAAATGTTTAATTGTATTGAGGTACTGATGGTATAGAATATGACGATTTTTATTATCACCGTAGATGTATATATATAGGTACTAATAGTAATGATTATGCGAAAGTAAAATTTGTTCTCTACTTAGATTAGTTTATAAAAAAAAATATTTACGTGACTGACTCTGATACAGGGTTCTTAATGGATCCTGGAACAAATGCAGTAATGAGATTAATTAACTTGAACGATTTACTAGCATTGAAACGCAAGTGATTAAATTAAATTTATGCCTGCCTATTGTAAGAATGGGATTGGACTATATTTAGCAACGCGCTTTATTTTTAGTGGCAAAACACCAATTGTGATGCCAAATATGTTGGCGCAATGCTACAAATCAAATAAAACAACGCGCCGTGAGCAAAATATTAGCAAAGCGCGGAAGAGCGTGGGCGCGGCGCGTCACGTAAAACTAATATTTGCGTGATTTGCATTGACATAAAGGGTCCATATGTCATGTCGTGTGTGCCGGGCTCCGAACCCGCACTGACGTCCGCACAGCACGCTATATCGCATCATGTGGACTCACAACCAGCGTAGTGAAAAAATTAATCTAGACTGAGGGTATTATGAATAAAACACTCGTTGGTGTAGTGGCTGCAAGCGCAACTGTCGAGCAAGTAATTCTGAATCCGATCTCCGGGTTGAGCAAAGTATTATTGGGTTTTTCTAACTTTAAATTCCCAGTCGCAATCTGTTTTTGTGCCCTGTACAGGTATAAAAATACGCTCACCCTATATTATATAGTACTTATATTCGTAATTAATAAAAGTGAATGTGTTGTGAAATTCACCATTTTTTAGTTTAAATGACATATAAATCAAACAGTATGATACGAGTTATTTGATAGGTTTGATTATTTCCTGGAAGAAGAATTGTATAAATTTAATAATATCCCAGACATGATTAAAAAAATGTTAAAACCTTAGCATTCATATACATATGTAGGTACATATTTTTTATTGTAAAGAGTGACATTTTAAATTTACTTTGCACTTTACAAAGGGTAGAGGCTAAAATAAATCGTCGCCCATGCATTTTAAAGCGAAGCCGTAATCAAAAGAGGTTTTTAAGCAATTTTTCTTTTAGCTTACAACGGGATATATCATATAAATACACAATACTAGTATATTGGTACTGCATCATTTTCAAAAAGATAATTAAAACATAACCTGTTTTAACATCTAAACTACTTAATTAACTTTCATTCTCATTACTATTTTATTACTAAAACATAGCTTTGCTAACTCAAATACATATTCGTTTATTGAAGAAAATCAATTATTACAATAAAATATTATAAACACTGGTCTTCTAACTTCAGGTTGATATGGATTGACGTGAAGCGTGAAGATCAAGACCGTTCGTGATGGAGGACCATTGTGGACGCCTGCTACTCCACCCTGGGGACATACAATATTAGGTCAAGTTAGACTTCTAAATAAATAAATATCTCACGACGTCCCCACATCCAGTTAACTTATCCCCAAGTAGATAGAACTTGTGTTATGGTAACCAGATGTCTAGTAACCTACAGATATGCATATAAATACGCACATATACATTTACTATATTCCATCCAGACGCAAAGCGAACACTTGTGCTCGTGATACATATATTTGTCCTGGGTCGGTATGGAATACACGATCCCATTCTCAGCAGTCACTAATTATTGAACTAAAATATTTAAGAGTTTTAAGATAATCACTCAAGGGTTGGTTTTCTGAAGAGCATCTTAAAATAAAATCCACTGCATACTTGATGATGTTATTAGTATCTTAATAATAGCTTTAATACAAAGAAATGCATTCAAAGAGAATTTTTCACGTCGCTCTCTGTAGGGGTATTCAAATGAGCAGCATTATAAGGTAAAAAAAAATCTAAAAGAAGAAATATTTCGAATAATATTTTTGAATTAAAACGACAAAGGAAATGTTGTAATCAACGTTATTACATTTTTCCTTCGCAATCGAGAATGACGGTTAAGAAATGGCCCACTGTGGTACAGTCGTAAATAGTCTATAGGAAATCTGTATGTGCACCTGAAATATGGATTTAAAATTGGTTTACGCAATTGACATTATCAGGTGCATCTAGAACGCAGATATCAGAATTAAAGCCACGTCTTGCCATAGTGCATTCATTATAAATCATCAGAATTTTACCACAAATCAATTCTGTAAGCCTTCACGTAAAGGAATTCGCAAAATACGAGGCTTTAACATATTTATCGATTCTTGATTAAAACGGGTTTTCGAATGGCAAGCTAAGTTGGTAACAGATCAACATCGTACACCTTTTTTTCATTATTAAAGATTACTTCCAAGAAAATATGTGAGAATAATACATATATTCATAAATAAATTTGCAACGATTTTTTTTATTCTGCAGTGAACGAATTTCTAAATAGTAGATGCTTAATGCTTAAATCTAAATATTGCCTGAATTAAAGGTTATCACGGCCTGGGCGGGCTTCATTACTTGCTAATCATCGACTTCATCAGCCTGTCTACGTCCGCTACTGGACAGGACATCCTCCTCTTAGGGGTTGATGCTACTAATCCCCACATTAAATATATGTGTTGGTGGTCGCAGAGCACAGCTTCTAGCACCGCCTACGTCGTGGCCCGGCTGCGGCCAGGGCAATTAGCTGTGCCTAGGCAGGCCAACATGACTAATATTACTGCTAGCTAATATTACTTACTATTAATAGTTAAGAATAATAGTCATAGTAAATTTACACACCATGAAAAAGTCATTATATTTGAACTTTCGAAGTGACATCACTACGTGGAGATTTTTTAAATGTTAATAGATTTTTGCACAATATTTTGGGATATTGACTCCCGTATATTTGCCGAATGGGGTATTTCGATAAAATTAGAAATATTTATTCATAGCTTGACTTACGTCATAAAAATTAATAGTTTTTTAGACAAAACATACTTATTTATGTACCCATTATTTCCCTCAATTGTTTCATAGTCATAATTCGATCATGTTCAGCGATTAACAGAAAACTCATTTTGTTTATGATTTTAGTTAATGTTTTGCTGACCTTTATTTCATGTCATCTCATCTTGTCGTGAACACCCACTCGATATATTTAGACCTGTATCGTGCATGAAATGATTAACAGCCAATACAAAAATAATATTTAGAATTTAGATCACCCCTCAATGGAATAGGAGGGACTTAAAACAACTGGTGAAACATGGGGGTGTACTACACTCCTCTGCCTACCCCTTCGGGGATTACAGGCATGGTGTTATGTGTGTTACGTTATGTATTAACCCACAATAGTCGAATATATATTTTTGTATGCCATTTATGATATAAGTTCACATCATAATAATTAACATAATCATTATCAACTCGTTTATCGTCCCACTGATAATTTGAGGATCATATTTGTACTGATAAAGGAAATTTTAATTATTTTTGCACAATTATATTAGCGTTTTATGCTTTCTGTCTTTCCCCATTCCCATACTGAGAGGAGACCCGTGTCCGATAGCGATAATAACGACAATAGATCCATAAAATACTTGATGGTGATGATTGCATGGTCGTATAACATAAATCTATCTTTATTGCGTATATGGTGATGGGTGAATACGTCATATAAAATATACATATAAAAAAAAGGCGCACACATTCTGTCACTATACAGACAAAAGTGCGCTTAACACAGTTTGTATGCTGGAAAATATAAAAATATGACATTCCGTTTATGATACTTCGCCAGTACTGGCTGGCATAAAGTCGGCTTTATACTCATAATGCGACGTCAAAGCACTCACGGGCAATCTCGTTCAGAACAAAATAGCAACACATAACTTTTGAAAGGCGTTTAATTGTTGAACACATTGTTTTAAAACTCGTGCACTCGAGATGAATCGTCCTTTGACGTCTCCTTTCAGAATTAGAAAAGTTAAGTTCACAGTCTAGCAGACCAGCCAGGTGCAGATGGTCACAGTTCACACGCCGAACAGATCACTATGGGGAAGTCTAAAGCGTTAAAAAATATTTTTTCTTCAATTGATTCCAAAATATAAGCTATAAAGCAAAAAAACTTAATGTATGGAATGCAATGTTCAGATGTACCCAAATTCGAACGGCAGAATCCTGGCGTGGGAGATTTAAATCAGCAGACTGTAACTGCATGATAACGATAGTCTGATTCTTTTTATTAATACAATGGGTGCGTATATATGGAAAAAAAAACGGGATTCTTGTAAAAAGTTAGATTCGTTTTTTAAATCAGTATTTATTTGTAACTGTTATTGTCAAAGTGCGCTTTTCTATTAACGTGTGGAAAAACAATAGATTTTTATGCATCAGTAGACAGGAACTGAATTTGAATTTAGAACGTTTATTCTAACCGCCATAATATATTTCGTTAAACCGTACACCAGTTTGCTATTTACCATCGGACTACTGGTATTGTATTACTTTGCTTTAATCCGTAAACGATACGTATGCTAAGCAATTTAGTTTCCGACGCATCAAAGTAGGGGCTTCTAAGACTAAGTAAACGATGATTTTCTATTTGGGGTGAATAAGTGTAAGGAATCCTCTTACATTCATTGTGAATTCCTGTGTGAGAGGGAGACGCATTGCGTGTCTAGGGTTTTATATTGCAATCAACGCAAGTAAGCATCTTACGCTTGTTATTGTGTCTTCCATAGGACTACGTATATGCAGAACTATGACTATGCATTATATTATAGAGGGTAGTTTTAACACAGGTGTCATCTGACAGCTAATTTGTAATTTTTTTAAGAAATAAGAACGCGATCGGTTGTCGTGTAGTCCCAAGACCATTATGCTTCCATGGCTACGCTTGACTGTGAACATCACACGTCGATGAGACTTGTGCCCACATGTAGCCTTATCTTCAGATAAAAACACCTTTTCCTTTGATAGTCTTATGTTTTTGACTACTTGTCTTCTGTCCTATAGTACTTCATTTGAATAATCTATATCACTGTACCGTACTTATACGTCTTATAAAACATACAGAAGTTATTTTATTTCGGCAGAAACCTATCTTGTTAACGTAATGCAATGTCATAAAAACTCAGAAACAATTGTGACAAATATAATCATAGATGGTTTCCGGCGTTTCCCATTAGTCACCAACATACTACCACACTTGCTGAGTTATTCATACAACACAGACATATTGATGTCTATTGTTCTCGATGGATGGGGAGCAATTCCATTTGGTTCATCATAACCGGAAATGTAAGCCGGAAGGTGGCTCGTAGTGAGCGAGTAAAAAGTTGATGCACAACTTCCGACCTACGCCTCTGTAGAGATTAATAATTCATTGTTACAGAGCTCTATGTAACGATCTGTCATGACAGAGTTCACTAAGATTCTGATTTCTGTACATTAACAGTAAGTGACAAAAACATGATATGATATCAGCGACGCTACATTTTGTCCACGTGTTATAAAAAATGTAGCGTTGCTAAGTTATGCGTATATTTATTATTCAGCATGCTCAAGCGTGGCAGACTATGGCCTTAACCCTCTCAATATGAGAGGAGACCCATATTCCAACAGTGGAATGATAAATGGGTTGATTATTTTTTTTTTATTTAACGAGAACCACCTGTTACAGGATAATAGCACTCTGAAATCTACACAGTGAGGTATGTATATCATAGGACAAACTAACTCTAAGGTAAGGTCAGGATGAAATATGAAGAGATCTAAATGATTTTTCAGACAAAGGTGTCGACTTGCTGTATCGACACAAGGTAGTTTTTCGTTATTAATATTATCTTCAAGTAGATTTCATTTAATTCTCAAATTTGTTACCGTATTCTTTTGCAAATAATTGGAAATTTCGCGCGAATTATTAATTTCCATGATTTTACTATGATCTGTACAAGCAACGCACAAGGAATACTTGCAATAGGAATACTCGAAGTGTGTCTGCTCAAACTAAGTTACGTACACAAATATGAGGAAACAAAAACTCACATCATCGTCATAGTTGAAATCAATCCCTTGACTCCTCTGGGTGACCATGCCCCGCAGCAGCCTGTCGAGCCCGTCCTTCTGCGCAACGATTCCTGGGTTGAAATAGTTGTGCTTGAGGCGGTGCGAGGTGACGTTGTCATCATCGTCTAGCAGCTCGATGTCCTGGTCCAGCAGGCTGTTCACAAAGTGGAAGGCGGCCGTGGCGAAGGAGTTCGTGATGGTCGGGTCTACGTCCGAATTGTAGCCGGTGTCGTAGCTATCAAACAGCTCGTCGTAAGATTTGCCTGCCAACGACACAAAAAACTTATCTCAATACAGCAAACATTTTATAAATTAAAAAATGTGAATTGTTCTAATGTGAACAGAGCTTTATAAATTATATAAATTCTGTTGAAGCTGGATTACTTATATGTAATATAATTTCGTTAATTTTATTACATTAAGAAAAACGGCATCGCTACCGACAAGTAACGCAATGACTGAATAGTTCGGAGCGCTCGTCTGTCTAGAGATTATTATCCGGTATAACTAATACTTATTATGTTCATCGGAACTATGCAGCTACTCAATACAGACGAAGTTGGAATGGGCACCAACTTAAAAGTGTTATTTTAAACATCATGGGTCTTGGATAAATAAAACGCTATTGCCACTGCAAAGGAATAGCATTGGTAAAATTATTGCGTCATAAGTATAAGTAGTTAGCGAGTACGTACCACAGAAACGTGAGAGCCGTGTGAGATGATTCTAAACCTCATTAACTACGAATTAAACTCAACAACTACTTGGAAAGTCATTGTTAGCTTACTAAATAATGATAACCAAGTCGATAGCGTCTTATTAATTGCGTGTCTTTTGTCTGTCGGTTTGTTGTAATTTTCTTTCGACCTAAAATCATATTATACAACCTAACAAATAATCTTTAAAATGCAAATAGTTATAAACCTACCTGCTCTCCCTGAATCAGATCTTTTATTATTATTACTATTATACCAAAACGTCTCAGTCAGCGCGCTCGAGCGGATAACACAACCCCACTCTTGCCGAGAAGGGTGAGAATAACAGCGGTCGTGTTCTCTTGTATAATATGATAACCAACAAAGCAAGTAAAATAGATACGATTCCGAGGATAGTTTGAAAATTATTAGATACCAGTAGCCGATTGATGATCTACTTCTGAGAGCTGCTTGGAACGGTCGTCCGATGCCCTATTCGTCTCGACACCACACGTACTAGCGACGTCTCTCGTCCATACACAACAGGTATCACACTCGCGTCTTATCGGCTATGCTCATGATTGACCAGTGACGACATTAGGTGTGACTCCGCAGTCATTGCTGCTTATCGAATGCTGACACGTTTATAACTAACGTAACACAACATTTATAGAACCAATTAATAAACAGAGAAAACTGTAAACGTGTTTTACCAGGACATAAATAATACAAAATATCGTGTAACTGTCTCCGTAGGTCGAGTGTTCCCAAGCGCAACTGCTAAGCGAGAGCTCCTAGGCTGGACCCCAGGGTCGGCTATTATTGGTTTTTCAAACTTGACATTCCGAGTAAATAGTCATGAAACACAAGCCTGAAAATATCCCCTTTAAAAACATCATAAAAGTACAATAATACTTTGTGCAGTACACGACTTGATTACTATTGAGAAACTCCGTAGCAAACACACATTTATTTTATTGTTTTAGTAACATCATCACTATTTACGAAACGAAACAGTTTGATTTTGTTACCCACCCTCACTACTCTTAATTCGTGGACGAACAACACGATGCACAATTCAAAGTCAAGCACAAGTCTTGGATGTTTACCAGGAATAAGTGAATATTCACCTGTGAGTGCTGGCAGCCAGTGCCTATAGGTGATGTGCTGCAGCTCAGCCACCACGATCCTGCGAGCCTCGTGGTACAGCTTGTCGGAGTTCCAGCCAGGGTTGAGAGCGGCCAGCGCGCGCGCCACCCTGTTGTGTTCCCGCACCCACAGCGTGTGCAGGCCGGTCAGCCAGGGGTGCATATTCACACGGAGGTCCCCTGAAACGCACGATGACTACATGCTATTGCTGTGTAAAGACCGGAAATGGCGGAACAAACATTACTATTTATAACAGTTTACTCAAATATGTATATAGATTTATATAACAACAGGCATTTAACTAATGTCCTTGAGGTTAAACAGTTAATTTCTCCTTTATAAATAAGTTTAATTCGGATGTATTTGCCAGTATCATCATTTGCAGTTTTTTAAAAGCGTGAAGACCACTTTTGATCCGTTAGCTTTTAATGTCGACATTCGAAATGCGACTGTAAAGTGGAGAATGCGATGGACACTATCAGGTTTCCTCATACAACTTTCGACGATAGTGAATATCGAAACAGTAATGAAGACGCAAAAACCGTATCTTTGATTCCAGCTAGCAACAAAAATTCATTAAACCTGCTTTGCTTCCTTTAAGCAAAAAAGAGCACCAAATTAAACATTGGTTCAGTAGCCAGATACCTACATCCAATTAATACTCACCGGAATTAAAGCAAGCATCAGTCTTTTCATCGACGAGACAATTCTCAGTGGGGTTCATGTCAAGAGGCAGTAGCTCTTGGTCCTCTACGAAGGAAGTCTTCAGAAGCCCTCCAGTTTTCTCGCGTAGCATTGCTGCATCGCGGCTGTTCGAACCGTAGATGAGAGAGCCGTCCAGGAAATGGGTAGCTTGGTTCATCTGCAACAAGCAAATACTTGACTGAATAACAATTATTAGTTACCCTAATTCAATATTTCTCCCGTGAATATAAAAAACATTTGTTATGAATAGTTATTAATCAATACATTCCTTTGTTTTTTCCTAATAATTTTGTGACGATGCGATTTCATACTGTGCTAGTTTATATCCACGTAGCGCCGGCTCGTTATTTATCGCTACTGCATATGGTTGTGCAGTAAACAAGATCATTAAAAATATTTACTTTATGACATGACTGTCGTTCATTATTTATAGTTTAATGATTCATCGAGATACCAAGCACAACTCAGTTATTGCTTTGTTCGTGTCAACATCCAGCGAGTGGAGCCTCTGGTCCTGATTTCGAACCCAGGTGAGCATCTATTTTTATACAAAATTATGTATGTTTTGAGATCCAAATATCACTTGCTGTAACAGTGATAGAAAACATCCCGAGAGAACCTGCACACCTTAACGTTCTCCATAACCTTCTGTGAGGCCTTTAAACTCTACTAACCTGCATGTGACCAGGCAGCAAGCTACGGCTATAGCCCTCCTCATTCTGAAAGAATGACTAGTGTCCAACAGGGACACGAGATTGCAGTCCGATTTCACGTTCACATTGAAACTCTCAGTGAGCCTCCTACCAGAAATCGCTCAACAAACACACCTGGAGAAATTTTGACCACAAAAGGCTTGGTGATGACGGTGAAAGCGATATTTGAAATCCATTTAATTTGAGTATCGTCCCGACTGAAACATGTTCGTTGTAAAATTGTCACTAAAAGCCTCGTTACTCTTGAAGCTAAAGACATACAAGTGCCTACTCGGCAAAACAGAACTCTGACAAAGAATTTTTTGCGATTCCACATTAAAGTATGCGAATACTGAAAATATGTTTACCCTCTACCGCCTACATTGAGCATAATGTAAATATGTATATCTTTAGAATAATTAGCGACTGCCTTACGTTGTAAAATATATTTTTATATTACCGATCGAATCCGAAATGAGACGATCCGACAAAGAACCAAAGATATCGATATTGCCTCAAAGAATTAGCGAGCTGAAGTGGCAGTGGGCTGGTCTGGAGTGGAGACCGCGTCTTGGCAAACGTAGCGTAGGACGCCCTCCAGCTAAATGGAGTGACGATATACGCAAAGTGGCTGGCAGCAGTTGGATGCGACGAGCCGAAGATCGAGCTCAGTGGCGTGCTA